>JBBPDC010060871.1:0-11022 GCA_037974485.1 Hemigrammopetersius urotaenia
CTGAGGAGCTCCTGTGCTCAGCCTGATGGTGCTGGAGACATGGTCGCCGATTCGGACGGACTGAGGCCTCTCTGACAGGAAATCTAGAATCCAGTTACAGAGTGAGGTGCTCTCTGAAAAAGTTTAGCACTATGCTTTTTTTTGTAGAGCAAACCCTAAATATTCCCACAGATATTGTCATGCACACCGCGTCACGTGGAGTCACGAGGCACTGGAAATGACTGCACGTCAGGTATACAAGCAGGTAACAGGTATACATTCCTCGCACAGTCATTGAAGTGACAAGCTTCATGCTACGTGTCCCAACCCAAGTTCAAATCAGGTTCCGGGAGTACTCATGCTCCTTGGAGCAACACGTAGTCCCCTTGTGTGTGCGAGTGAGAATGCGGGCTCGTTTGGTGCGGGTCTCAACTCCTTTGTTGGAGCGTTCTCAGAACAAACAGTGTGGTTTACCATCTCTGGTGTGCCAGTCACGCCAGAGCCCATCTGCCACGCAACAAGGCTGTGTCTCGTCCGTTCATTCCTGCCCACCGTGACAGAATGACTGTGCCCCTGACTGTCGCCGACGTGGCCCGTTTGTGGGAGATGGCTCGGCTGCTGAGAGTACGGAGCCTCACACGGCGGCCGCACCGGTCCAGCCTACACCTTCCCCCACTTTGCCTACCATGCCAAAAATTTCCCTACCCAATAAATGGAATGGTGGGAAAGTGTGATGTGTTCCTCACTAACCTCTCTCTGGTTTTTGAGTTCCAGCCTCAGCGTTACCCCACCGACCGTTCCAGAATCACCCTCCTGTCGTCCATCCTCACCGGGCAGGCAGCCGAGTGGGCTTCGGCGGTCTTGAGAGCCAACGGCGCCCTGGCCCACAACTACGACCTCTTCACGCAGCAACTCAAGGCCGCCTCCCTTGGCGCTACGGGCTGCTCCAGCCACCCTCTAACCTTCACCCGGCTCACAATACAGGTAGATCTCCAGTTGGGTCACAAGCGGATTGGAACCTCCGCCTTCGTTGGTTCGGGGTGGCAGGCAACTTCATTGATCACAAATTTGCTACCCAGCTGGGGATCGAGACCGAGGCGTTAATTCAGCCTGTCCAAATCACAGCCGTAGATGGTCGGCCCCTCTCTCATAGCCCTATTCAACTCATCACCAGTCCTATCCAAATGTCTCACGAAAATCACCTTGAAACCATTCAGTTCCACATCACTGACCTCTCCTCTCCCCCTCTGATTTTAGGTCATCCCTCGTTATTAAAGCACGATCCCCTCATCTCCTGGTCGCGTTTTTCAGTAGGGGCTGACCTGCCAAGAACTCTGCATGACGGCTCAGGCTGAAACGTGCTCAGGGGAGATCGAGGTTCCCGATGTCGACCTGCAGGCTTCTGTAAACACAAAGCACTCCGTCTCCCACCTCATCGGCAGTACGATCTCGCCATCGACCTCCTCCCAGACACGGTACCGCCCCGCGGCCACCTCTCGCTGCGGGGGAGCAGAAAGCGATGGAGGACTACGTTGCCGACGGTCTCCGCAATGGGACCATTCGTCCGTCTACCTTCCCCGCCGCCGCAGGGTTTTTCTTCATTGGGAAAAAAGACGGGGGCCTGCGTCCGTGCGTCGACTATCGGGGGCTCAATAAGATCACTGTGAAGAACCCCCATCCTCTTCCACTCATTAACACCACCCTGGACTCTCTCTCTGGTGCCACCATCTTCACCAAACTGGACCTGCGCAGCGCCTACAACCTCGTCCACATCAGAGAGGGAGATGAGTAAAAGACAGCCTTCATAACCCCCACCGGCCACTACGAGACCCTGGTCATGCCCTTCGGCTTATGTAACAGTCCCTCCGCCTTCCAACAGCTGATAAATGACGTACTCCATGACCTGCTGGGCTGGTGGGTATTCGCCTACCTGGATGACATCCTCATCTATTTGAAGACCATGGATGAGCACATACAGCATGTCCGGGCAGTGTTAAAGAGGCTGCTGGCCCATCAGCTGTTCTGTAAGTTGGAGAAATGTGCGTTTCACCAGCACACCACCACGTTCCTCGGTTTCGTGGTCTCCTCACAGGGCATGGCCATGGATCCCCAGAAGCTGGAGGCTGTGCGTGCATGACCCCTACCCACGTCGCTTAAGCAGCTGCAACGGTTTCTGGGGTTTGCCCATTTCTATTGGCGATTCATCCGGGGCTTTAGTTCAGTTGCGGCACCTCTCACTGCCCTCACCAGTCACAAGAATGGACCCTTTCGACTCACTCCCGAAGCCACCTCTGCTTTTCACCACCTCTGCCACCTCTTCACCTCTGCTCCTGTTCTTCTCCATCCGGATCAAACCAAGCCTTTCGTTGTCGAGGTGGACGCCTCCGATGTGGGTGTAGGAGCTGTCCTCTCGCAGCAAGGTCCAGACCAGAAACAACATCCCTGTTGTTTCTTTTCTAGAAAATTCGACCCCGACTGTGAGTCGCTCGCCATCAAGTGGGCTCTAGAAGAATGGCGTCACCACCAGAACCTTATCACCATCAAGACGGCAAAACAACTCAATCCACGTCAGGCGCGATGGGCGCTCTTCTTCGAGCAGTTCGACTTTAACATCACCAACCGTCCGGGACCGAAGAACACCAAGGCAGATGCCCTCTCACAACAACGGGGGCCCCGGACGGACCCGGTGCCCATCCTGGCCGAACACGTCGTCGTCGCACCTATCCGGTGGGGGTTGGAAGATAGGGTCCACCAGGCGCACGCTCAGGACCCACCTCCCGCCGAGACTCCACCGGACCGTCTCTATGTTCCACCTCCCGTCCGCCCGGAGGCACTTCAGTGGGTGCACGACTCCATCCTGTGTGGCATAACTCGAACCATCCGCTTCCTACAGCGGGCCTTTTGGTGGCCAGGCATCAAAAAGGACATGAAGGAATACGTCCGGGCATGCTCTGTGTGTGCTCGCGCAAAAACACCGAACACACCCCTGAGCGAGGAGCTCAGACCTCTCCCCGTGCCACACCAACCCTGGTCCCACATCGCCCTCGACTTTGTCACCGGCCTCCCTGAGTCTCGTGGGAAAACCACCATCTGCACCTTCGTGGACCGCTTCTCCAAAGCCGTGCACCTGGTGGGCCTATCCGGACTCCCCTCAGCCAAAGAAACCGCCAACCTCGTGCTGGAGCACGTAGTCCAATTGCATGGGTTCCCCAGGGACATCGTCTCGGACAGATGGCCCCAGTTCACGGCCAAGTTCTGGAAGGCCTTCTGCTGTCTGATCGGCTCGACCATCAGCCCCGTCCGCTCCTCGGAGCAACCCCTAGTCCCCTTGTGTGTGCAAGTGAGACCGCGGGCTCGTTTGGTGCGGGTCTCAACTGCTTTGTTGGAGCGTTCTCAGAACAAACAGCGTGGTTTACCAGCTCTCGCGTGCCCGTCACGCCAGGGCCCATCCGCCACGCAACAAGGCTGTGTCTTGGCAGTTCATTCCTGCCCACAGGGACAGATATGCTCCCAAAAAACTTTAATTTAATTTTAATTATCCTTAAATAATTAAATACTGATATTACCGTTATATAGACTGCACTCTAATTCATGCATGTGTCATGTCGAGCCGTGCATGAGGAGTGAGGCGAAGCACAAAAGCAGGTTCCAGTTGTTGGATTTATTTTACAAAAACACACAGGTGTGAGGACCTATTAACTCAAAACTTAATGAAACTGGCCACCCAGGGAAAACAGGAGGGGTGATGAAATGAAGTACATTTCAGATGGAAAGGAAACAAAACTACTGACCTATTTTCAGCTTAACACCTTTATATGTATATCAGTGTTCCTCTGTGTGCAGTAGAAACATAACACTCACCTGATACATGCAAATGAACAACTGAGATCTCCTATTTCTTCTCTCCATGAATTTCACACTGGTACTGTCCAGAATCAGTGACTTTAACATTTCTCAGTTTCAGAGACACGACTCTTCCAGTTCCCTCACAAACACTTTCCAGTTTAATACACTCTGTCCCCTTAAACCACCTGATCTCTCGGACCACTGCACTGATTTCAGGGGGGAAGGTAAGCGGACAGGCTGACCGTGTCCCCAGCAGTGGCAAAGACATGAAACCGGCGATGAGAGTCTACAGGACGAGAGGAGTCTGAGAGTGTGTTCACTCTTGATTCTGCAAAGAAACAGTGAGGGACGTTTAATGTTCATGCAAAGAAAAACAAATCATTTCATTAAACTGGAATACCATCACACTATATTGAATTAGAGTAAAGTATCAAAGGTTTTAAATTAATAAATCATATGACGAATTTTACACCATTTAAACTTAAAAGCCACAGAAAACCCAAATTCATGAACAACTAATTTGAGTCTGTTTCCTGTTATTTTGAGACCTATACCAAAAAATTATTGCGCACAAAAGACATGATGTTTTGCTGGCCATTAAATTTCTATACTGTGTACAGTTCTGTACTGTGTACAGTTCTGTACTGTGTGTAGTTCTGTATTGTGTGTAGTTCTGTATTGTGTATAGTTCTATATTGTGTATAGTTTTGTACTGTGTATAGTTCTGTATTGTGTATAGTTCTGTACTGTGTGTAGTTCTGTACTGTGTGTAGTTCTGTATTGTGTATAGTTCTGTACTGTGTATGGTTCTGTACTGTGTATGGTTCTGTACTGTGTATAGTTCTGTACTGTGTGTAGTTCTGTATTGTGTGTAGTTCTGTACTGTGTGTAGTTCTGTACTGTGTGTAGTTCTGTATTGTGTATAGTTCTGTACTGTGTTTAGTTCTGTATTGTGTATAGTTCTGTATTGTGTGTAGTTCTGTACTGTGTATAGTTCTGTACTGTGTGTAGTTCTGTATTATGTGTAGTTCTGTACTGTGTATAGTTCTGTACTGTGTATAGTTCTTTACTGTGTATAGTTCTGTATTGTGTATTGTTCTATACTGTGTATAGTTCTTTACTGTGTATAGTTCTGTATCTTGTATAGTTCTGTACTGTGTATAGTTCTGTACTGTGTTTTTAACGTGGAATTTACTTATTGTTTTTTTAATTTTGCACAGTCAGTATGGAGCGGTTCAGGATACATTTCACTGTGTGTTGTACTTGTATGACTGCATGTGACGAATAAAGTATCTTGTATCTTGTATTGTGTGCAGTTCTTTATTGTGTATAGTTCTGTATTGTGTATAGTTCTGTACTGTGTATAGTTCTGTACAGCGTGCAGTTCTGTATTGTGTATAGCTCTGTACTGTGTACAGTTCTTTACTATGTGTAGTTCTGTATTGTGTTTAGTTCTGTATTGTGTATAGTTCTGTATTGTGTGTAGTTCTGTACTATGTGTAGTTCTGTACTGTCTATAGTTCTGTACTGTGTGTAGTTCTGTATTGTGTGTAGTTCTGTATTGTGTATAGTTCTATACTGTGTATTTACATTTACATTTACAGCATTTATCAGACGCTTTCTTCCAAAGCGACGTGCAATTCCTAATTACAGGGGACAGTCTCCCTGGAGCAACTTGCACAGGGACCCAGTGGTGGTGCTGAAGGTAGGATTCGAACCCATGACCTCTTGGTCTAGAGGCAAGTATCCTACCCACTACGCCACCACCACCCCGTATAGTTATGTATTGTGTGTAGTTCTATACTGTGTATAGTTCTGTACTGTGCATAGTTCTTTACTGTGTATGGTTCTGTACTGTGCACAGTTCTGTATTTTGTATAGTTCTGTACTGTTTATAGTTCTGTATTTTTATAGTTCTGTACTGTGTATAGTTCTGTACTGTGTATAGTTCTGTATTGTGTATAGTTCTTTAATGTGTATAGTTCTGTACTATGTATAGTTCGTTACTGTGCATAGTTCTGTATTTTTATAGTTCTGAAATAAGCCCAAACATTATTCTCTCCAATAAAACTACCCAACACTGAAATAACCCCAAACACTATTCTTTCCAATAAAACTACTCAACTCTGGAAAAAGCCAAACACAACCATTCTCTCCAGTGAAACTACCCAACACTGTAGACAAAAGTCAGGAAATGAGTTCCAGACTATTGTGTGGAAAAACAGTTAAATATGGAACATTTATTGCATGAGCTTTGGAAGATCAAGTCCCCCACCTTAAACTAATGCAGTGTGCACATTGAACTTTTTACTCTCACATTCAGATTTAATTTAGACTTTATATTATATTGTTGTTGTCTCCGTGTCTTTGCAGACATTACATAAGCAATTTCCTTCAGGATCAGTTAAGTTTTCTGATAATGATTATATTATGATATAGGATATAGGATATAGGAATTTTCATCAAATCAAATACAAACCATATACATGATTTCAGTCATTTTCAGGTATTGGTTTTCAGTGTTTTATATTTGTTATTCATTGATGAAAAGACGGGAAACAGAGCTGGAGGTGCAGAAAATGTTAAGATTTCCCACTGGGAGTGATGAGGATGGACAGGATCAGGAATTAGTTTATTGCCACCGCAGGAAGATCCAAAGGAAAGAAGGAAATCGAGACGGTTGATTCTCTGAGCAGACCCCTAATCGGGAACAGCCGAAAGTAAAAGAAGAAGATGTACACTTGTAATAATAATAATAATAATAATAATAATAATAATAATAATAATAATAATAATAATAATAATAATAATAATAATAACACAACAACAATAATGATAATAATACACTTGAAAATGATAACTTGTCAAAGTAAACAGCCAGAACATGTGTACCAATCAGAGCTCCCCCTGGTCGCGTGGCTCCTCCCCCGGTTGTCTGGGTAACCGGGAGTGGACGCCTCAGGAGCCGCGGCGGTGGAAGTGGAGTCCGGTTCGGGAGGAGCTCAGAGAACCGGCCCGCTGGACTGGAGCTCTGTTCCGGGCTTAGAATCTGCAGGTGAGTAGGGGGAACACACTCCGACCGGGGGAAACCGGGGGAAGTCTTCTCTCCAGATCGGCCTCCGCTCGGCCGGATTAGCAAGAGGCTAGCTGTGCTAACCCCCCGAGTAAACAGTCCAAGAGCTCTCTTCAGACCCCACACTCTCCACACCCTGCTCCCAGTACATAGTCTGGACAGGAGCTTACATCTGACCCCACGCTCTCCAACACTGCTCCCAGTACACAGTCAGGACAGGAGCTCACTTCAGACCCCACACTCTCCACACCCTGCTCCCAGTACACAGTCAGGACAGGAGCTCACTTCAGATATATTGCCTTAATACACATCTTTTATATGTTTATATGTGTCAGGTCTCTGAAACAACAGTGAACACAGTGCTGAAAAGATTCGTGGAAACGCATTAAGGATGGTTACTACATAACAATAACCTTAACATGTGATTATAGTGAAGCATCTCTTAAAATTCTTATTTAAGGTGAGGTGGTTGCTGATGCTGTAGTGTCATAAACAAGGCTCATTACATGACTCTTCATTTAGCCTTATAGATAAATGGCAGCTAGTTTCAGTCTAATATGTTGCTGGTTTATGTCACTGTGTTCGTTTCTCCTGTGTTCAGTTAAGGGATGGCTGTGTATTTTGATCACCGTGTTGAGGCTCCAAACAGCAGTGGGACAGCAGTTCTCTTGGCCTGGCACTCCTCTCATCCGCTGCTAGCAGTTGGTTCTGTCAACCCGGCCTCTGGAGGGAGTGTAGATGTCTACCAGCAACAGGTGAGAACCACTGATGATGCACTGACTGGCCACTTTATTAGAGACCCCCACCTTGTGTTGCCACTCTCTGGACACTAGAGAGTGTGAAGAGAGTGAAATTTTTTCTTTGTGTTTAACCCTTTCACCAAGTGAAGCAGTGGGCAGCCAGGGACACAGCGCACAGGGAGCAGTGTGTGGCGATGGTAGATTGCTCGTGTGTACCTCAGTGGTGCCACTGGCAGCCCTGGGATTTGAAACCATGACCTTCTGATTGCAGGGGCAACTCCCTGACAACCAGGCCACCAGCTGCCCCACTATATTGGGGTATTGGTGTTTATGAAGTTGAAGTTGAAGTTTATTGTCATATGTACAGGGTACAGTGTACAGAGCACAATGAAATTCTTACTTGAACACCCTCTTCACAGATAGAACATAAACACATAAAGGACATGAAAGACAACACAGTGCAGCAGCAGTAGTCTTAAGTTTTATAAAGTACCGTAAAGTGACAGTGCCGTGTAAAGTGACAGTGCAGTGTAAATGTAAAGTGTTGTGTGCTGCAGTGTTATACACAGTATGAGGAACAGATGAATTGTGCAACAGAGAGGACCACAGTTACTGTGCGTTGAACAGTCTGATGGCGCTGGGGTAAAAACTGTTCCTGAAACGTGTTGTGCGTGTGTGTGTGTGCGTGTGTGTATTGTCCTGAGTCTCCTGTCGGATGACAGTGCAGGGTGGCTGGGGTCCTTCATGATGTTTTTAGTTTTCCTGAGACATGTCCGTAAATGTCCGTTATTGCAGGGAGTGGAGTGCCAATGATCCTCTGATATTAAACATATTACTATACAAGACCAATACACAAACTGTAGCCCTCATGGTGCTGCACTAAGGAGGTGTTTCTGATAAAGTGGCCAAAGCAATGTGACAAACAATCTGAGGCATGATGGAGATCACGGAGAGGTTCATTACAAAAACATCACCATGTTTCTCTGTGAAAATAGTATTGAACTGTTCTGTTATTTAGTTCAGTTATTCCCAGCGGTGACCATGTCATCTGCATGTACTTCTGCTCTGAGATGACCGGCTGATTTTTTTTTTGTCTAAATATGAAAAATTGCAGCATGTTTTTGATCTGTCTACTTTTTAAACAGGGAGAACATGTGGAACTGTGTCACGTGGAGCGTGCAGCCAGTCCGGCGCTCCTGCGATGGCACCCCACCAAACCCCTGCTGGCTGTGGGCTGGGAGACGGGCGAGACCCTGCTCCTCACACACCCCCACGGGGAACACACACTTCTCCCCCCAAACACACACACAGCGTGCATCACACTGCTGGAGTGGAGCATCAGCGGAGCCAGACTGGTCACTGGAGATCAGGTGAGCACAATCATACCCTGAACTTTCTCTCAGGCTCACCTCTCTGATCTTCTCTCAGACATATCTGATTATATTTATAGGCATGCTGTTACTTTGTACACAATAATAACCCACACAAAATAACATTTAATAAACTTAAATGTGATTTTAGACATTAATGAACAACAACACTTTTATAATTATAAACTATTGTCTCATTATAAACTATCATCTTAATCAAGAAAGCATTGTTAAAATTCAACTTTCCATCTCAGACACTTTGAGAACACAGTTATGTAAGAGTGTGTGTGTGTGTGTGTGTGTGTGTGTGTGTGTGTGTGTAGGCAGGGGTCTTGGCTGTGTGGAAGGTGGATGCTAGAGGAAGACTGCATGGAAGTCATCTGACAAAGCAGCACTACAATAAACCCTTAACCGACTGTATCTTCAGGCCCACACCTCCCACAGAGTGAGTTTTTACACACACACACAGTTTCCACCTGAACTCAAATGTAGTCAAAATGTAGTTTGCTATGTTAGCACTGGAGCTACAGTGCATGGAAGCAGAACTGAAGCTTTTGCAGTTTTAGACTCTGTATGACAAGCGTATCTATAAACTTCTATAAAATGTATAAACATGGTCAAAAGTCAGGCTGCCACTGCTTTAAGCTGTGTGATGCACTGTAGTCCATGCATATAGATAACAGTGAGTCGTGCAGTGTCTGAAACCACATAAGTGAGTCCATTAGACCCCGTCCGCATGGTATATTTGACCTTTGAATAAAGCTTTGGTTTATGTATATGAAACATGGGTCAGTACATAGTGTATGTCTGGAGTTCTGTAGTTACTCATATGCTCATAACTCAACTGCTCACACTCACTACAACAGAAACCTTTGCTGCTGATTGATTAGTGTGATTGCAGAAGAACGCGCTCATTCTTCTTGTTTTATTTTTATCATGAACTCGGCTCTATGTGCTTTTCTCACATTTTCAGCCATAAATGGCTTGGACAGAGAATTTACACCTCCCTCCGTGGTTTAGTGGTAAAATGTGACTCTGAATGAAGAAGGTCAGAAGAGGCGCAGGATCGAAACCCTGCTGCGATTTATTTTAACACACACTTTTTTGGCCATGAAACTGTGTCTCCAGACACAACCACACTTTATTTTGTGGAAATGCAGTTTAGTCTCATCTAACAGCTGTGAACTGGAAAATCCTGTCCTCCAGACCAGCCTGACCACTATGGACCACCTGCATGTTCTGTCCCTCACACAGACTCCAGTAAAAGCTGCTGCTCCAGACTGTCACTGATCTATTGCTGCTTCTGCAGTGTTTCAGTCTAGTTATTCATCTTCACGGTGATACTCTTTTATTCCTTCGTGCTATTGAGTTTGGACCTGAGAAGAACAGTTCCTCCTTTTTCCCCCCAAATTTTGTGTTTCCTTGGCTCACTTACCAGAGGCTCAGACCCAGAAGCATTATAGAACAATAAATTTGATGTGACTGAAATCAGTGTCACACTAGAAGAGTGAGATTTCAGTATTGGTGAAAGGTGTTTTTGTTTTTAGATTAATTTTTAGTGTGGGATTTCATTATAGCTTAAATAATTACTAAACTAATAAGACATTGTTTTGACCCTATTTACCCCATGGGTGCCTATAAATTGTGCAGTGGTGCAGGATGCTAGTTAAAGGGAATATGAAATGTGTATGTATAATGTACATACACTATGTGAACAAAAGTATTGGGACGCCTGACCATTACACCAATAGGGACCAGTAGGGACAGTAATGACATTTCATTAAAACCCATAGACTTTAATCTGGAGTCGGTCCCCCGTTGCAGCTATAACAGCTTCCACTCTTCCTGGAAGACTTTCCACTAGATGTTGGCGTTTCTGTGTGAATTTGTGTCCATTCGTTCTGTAGCATTTATGAGGCGAGACACTGATGTTTGACGAGAAGGTCTGGATCACAATCTCCGTTCTAGTTCATCCCAAAGGTGCTGGATGGGGTTGAGGTCAGGGCTCTGTGTG
>JBBPDC010060881.1:0-11022 GCA_037974485.1 Hemigrammopetersius urotaenia
GACAACAAGGCCACCCCCCCCCCAACCCCCTCCCCCCCCCCCCCCCCTTAAATGGCAAAGACCATTCCCAAAGCTGTCAGTATGTGCTAAAAACCATAGTATTGTTTTTCTTTTTTTGTCATAAGTGGGCAGTTTTGTTTATGTTTTGCTGCAATAAAGCATGCTATGCTGGTGGGAACACTCACTATAGCAATGTCTCTGGAACATAATGCTTGCTAGCTGGTGTCTTCAGTCTGTAAATGCCACCCATCCTAAATAATACTGGCCCCTGATATGGAAGCAAATGAAAGTCTGACTGTATTTAAGAATGCTAAAGTTTATACTCGTTAAAAGGAAATGGTATAAATGGTATAATGAAAAGCGTTGTTGGTGTGTGTTGTTAGCATCATTATGGCCAGTTTCGTGTTAAACTAACATTAATTTGACTGGATGTTTGAATAAATAAAACATTTGTTCAAAAGGAAGTGGACTGGTTACACTAAAGGCCGCAGTGCTGCTGTGTATGAAACACTGGTTTGCTATGAGACTGGCCTCTCCATGTTTTAGTCTTGTTGTATTGGACAGCACAACAAGGGAGGAGAAAGAGAGAGAGAGGGAGAGAGAGAGAGGGAGGAAGAAAGAGAGAGAGGGGGGGAGAAAGGGAGAGAGAGGGAGGGAAAAAAAGAGAGGGGGGGAGAGAGAGAGAGAGGGAAAGAGAGAGAGGGGGGGGGGTGGAAAAAGAGAGAGAAAGAGAGAGAGAGAGAGAGAGAGAAAAGAGAGTGATAGAGAAAGAGAGAGAGAGGGAGAGAAGCATACACACAGAGACAGAGAGAGAGAGAGAGAGAGTGGGAGGAGAAAAAGAGAGAGAGGGAGAAAGAGAGAGAGAGAGAGAGAGAGAGAGAGAGAGAGTGGGGGGAGAAAGGGAGAGAGAGGGAGGGAAAGAGAGAGAGGGGGGGAGAGAGAGAGAGAGGAGGATGGAGAAAGAGAGAGAGAGAAGAGAGAGAGAGAGACAGAGAGACAGAGAGAGTGAGAGAGAGATGAATAGATTGGGCTGAAGAAAGGTCCTGCTCGTACTGTAACATTCCTGCGGCCTTGAATCACAGTCACCACAATGATGGGATGAAGAAAGGTCGCACACACACACACACACACACACACACACAGCTCAGTTCTCAGGAATAAGTCCTGTCTTCATTTGGCACTTATTATGGAGATGCAGTCTGATGCAAAGAGCCTCTCTGCTTCAGTTGAACTTCTCCTCATGTTCTGTGTGTGAATACAACAGAGTGTAATATATAAAGTTAGACATCAGATTTGAGAGGGGGGCTGGTTGGTGGGGGCGTGTAAGAGCCTCTAACTATTCCCAGCATGACGCTAAGGTTCTAAAATATCCCTCAACATGCCTCACGTTTCTCAAGTGTGAAAGTAATGCACATGTAACAATGATGCCAAATTCCTGGCTATAAACAACAAAAGTGTGTAAGTGTGTGTGTGTGTGTGTGCGTGCGTGCGTGCGTGCGTGTGCTTTCCATCAACAACCCTGACCCTGTGTCCGAGGTGGGGAACGATGTGAAGGGACAGTTTCAAGTCTACCGGGAAGAAACAGCTGTCAGTAGGCAAAGTGTTTGCAACCTTTCAGTTTTAACACATGAGGCCATTTTATAGCAGTGCAATATAACAAGTGCTGAAATCTTAACACCAGGGACCTGACTAGAGCCAGACAGCTGGGCATTGTTTTCAGTAGCCCAAGATTATGTATGTGTATATAAATATATTAGTTTGCTCCGGGATCATTAAAGTTGATAAAACGAAGTCCATCTATAAGCTGCAGTTAAAGACATTCAGTGTGTCCGAAATCGCGCATTTTAGTGTGTAGTGCACTCACACTGAAACCCAGTGCACTGAAAGAACCCGGATGCTGCACTAAAATTGGCCATAAAACGCCGTGCAGAACAATGGACACTAAATGGGTGCCATTTTGACCACCTAGCGAAGGGGGCGGGGCTTTCAATGTGTTTTCGAGTTGAACAATGGTAGTTCATTTTGAGTAGTTTGGTAGCCTAGTGGTTAGGGCATTTGCCCTGCAACCAGAAAGTCTGGGTTCGATTCCCAAGACTGCTAGGCACCTGTGAGGTACCCTGAGCAAGGTACCGTCCCCACACACTGCTCCCCAGGCGCCGTGTTTGTAGCTACCTCCTGCTTCACTTGGTGAATGGGTTAAATGCAGAGGAAGAATTTCGTGCTGTGGTGTGTTCACGTATGACAAATGGTCACTTTCACTTCTTTAGCTGATAGCCGTTGGTTCCCAAAGTGGGGTTTGAGGAGGACACCCTGGGATAGTAAGGACTTTACATCCGTGTCACTATGGGGTGGTCGATATGGCAAATATAAAAATATCACACATGACTACATGGTATTTATCAGGATATTTTAATTGTCTGAGGTTTTATAAGGTGATACAGAGAAAAAGAACAAGTGGTCACATTTTTTTCAAATATTTTTTACAATTATTTAAATGTGTTTTCTGTGTTTTCTTCAGATACTTTCATTCTGCATTGCACAAAATCTAATTAACCACATGCAGTGATCTAATGATACATGCAAAAGTTACAAAGTTTAGCATTTTGATCAAAAATATTGCTTCGCCCAACCCAATCATCTGCTGAGAATCCCTTGTCTTACAAGATACGGAATGAACTTATGATTGCATATAGACTAGTATAGATTAGAGAACTGATTAATGAGTGCCTCCTATTGTCACGAGTGAACACACCACAGCACACAGTGTGATTAATGTGAACTTCTTTCTCTGCATTTAACCTAACCTTCACTAAGTGAAGCTGTGGGCTGCCACCAACAGGAGGCGCCTGGGGAGCAGTGTGGGGACAGTACCTTACTCAAGGGAACCTCAGTGGTGCCACTAGCCCTTCCGATCGCAGGGCAGATCCCAACCGCCAGGTCACCTGCTGTCCTGACTCACATATTATTTAATATGGACTGTTATTAAAATGTGCTAATATCATTTCTGTCTTGTTCAGTTTGTCCAACCCCATTTGGAAAAGCATATTTCTGCCACTGATTTGAACTGTACCTTCAAATACTTCCTCCAAAGTAACTTATAATTGACTTATGTTACATGAGCTAGGCGAATGTAGCCTTTGGAACCATGCCGGAGTAGCATGTCTCTCATGGGTTCCCATCCAAAAAATCAACTGAGACCATCTGAAAGATCCATTCTTTATTTTTACTGCTTTGGATTCTTGCAGATTCAGTTCTGTCCATGCTTTAAGGGACAGATGGCATCTGTGCTAATCAGTCAGCCACTAATGTGATTTTTGTTAATCCAATACCAAAAAGCCACTGGTGATGTTTTAATAATTTGATTAATGATTCATGATAATCCCTAATTGAGATATGCCTCGTAGGCTGCCGGGATTCGGTTGGGTATTCAGGTGAGATGTTTAGAAGCGGAACCCGGCCATCCAAGAAATCATCTGTCAGGAGAGACATCTTACTCATGAATATGTATGAGCCTGATGGTTTACATAAATGAGACTGTTGTTGGGGGAATTGGCTGCTTCGGTTGCTGTTTTTGCAAGTCAGAAATGAATTATGACATTCCAGCGCCATGCCCTTATTAGGAAAACGTGAGGAATAAAGGGGGGGGGGGGGGGGGGCCCACAAATCCACTCCAAAAGAAATCACTCTGTTCCATTAGACTGAAATTGATGGCGCAAAGCAATTTGGCTGTGGCAATCATTTTCTTATACTGAATGAAAGAAGCAACAGTTGACTGTGGTATTTGGTTATTAGTCATAAGGTTCCATGCCCTTGTCTTATAATTCACTCTGATATGACCTGTCTGGAAAACAAATATCATTGGTGTTTTATCACCTTGACATCAAAACACCAAGAGCAGCCTTCCCAACTGCCGACACCTGTTGCAATACGTCTTTCCGGCTTGTCAGTTGTCATGAAAGATTTATGCAGCCGCCATATAAACTATGAACACCAAGCTTAAGTGAAATGGTCATATGGTTACAAGGAGAATCTGCTGCCTTCTTTTATACACAGACTCACATAACTCAATTCTACAGGAGGTGGCAGAGACCCAATACCCAGCAGAGCCTACTAGAATGGATACGAGAATGAACTGAAATTTTTTCAGATTCTGTAAGAAATATTGCAGGAAATATCACAAAATGTTCTGCAGCACAACATAACAGGAAGTAAAGTAGAAATAACGGTAAAAAGTGATTTCGGTCATACGTGAACACACCACAGCACTCAGTGTGAACAGCACGAAATACTTCCTCTGCATTTAACCCATTCACCAAGTGAAGCAGGGGGCAGCAGGAACACAGTGCCCGGGGAGCAGTGTGTGGGGACGGTACCTTGCTCAGGGTACCTCAGCGGTGCCTAGCGGTCTTGGGAATCGAACCTGGACTTTCTGATCGCAGGGCAAATGCCCTAACCACTAGGCTACCAGCTCAGGATTAGTTACAATTGTTGAAATTCAGAAATTGTTGTGCATTAAATGAGCAGAAATGTGTCAAATTATATCCATGCAGAGGAGGTTTTAACTCTTTCCCCGTGTCATTTGTCCAGGGGTTCCTTAATGTTCATATTTACTGGAAATAAGACGGTTTCTCCTACATTTCTCACAGAGAAAAGCTCTGTAGCATTTGCCCTGTTGTGAGTTCGTTTAGTACTTTCCTAATGTCTCTGCTGTTGATGTGAGAACTATGACCCATTCTGCAATAAAAGTGTTGGAGCGAATTGAGAAAATGTATTGCTGTACTGCATAACAGGTCTTCACCATTATACCACCATTCACTCAGACAGTTCTTCAGCTCTTCTTGCATGGCCAGGTAGGTGCACGTTTGTACGAATACAGCGTTCATTGTATTTCCTTAAGTAAGTCCATGTGAGAATAGAGCAGGTTATTGTTCTGGAAATTTGCAGCCAGAGAGTCGGCGCGTTGATGACTTGAAAGAAGTGAAGAAGAAAGGTAATTTACATCAGTCATTACATTACAACCATCTGAGTAATGTTGTGAAGGTCCCCCTCGTGCTGCCAAAATAGTTCTGAGCCGAGATGTTAGTAGCAGAAGTTGCTTGGTGGGGCCTCCATGGACTAGTGTGTCCAACACATCCCACATGTGCTCTGTTGGATTGAGATGGTTGGAGATTCAATTCCTGAAATCTTTCCTAAACAGTTTTTTCAGTGTGGAAGTGTGAACTATCCTGCAGAAGGAGGCCACTGCCATTAGGAATGGTGTGCAGCAATGTCTTCCCCAGGCCACCTTCTTCCAATAATCCATGGTACAGTTCTGATGCTCACATGCCCATTGCTTACAGTATAGGATAAAGGTCAGCATGGTGCCACACAGCATGGACACTCTGACTGGTCTGCAGCCACCTGTGATCAGTCTCTGTTAACTTTTTTTTGTACTACGCTATTCATGGGGGTTACGTTCCAAGAGCACCCATGCATAGTGAAAAACCGCGTTGTTGTGTCTAAAAAGTGTAAACCCCAAATCTGCTCCCAGAACACTTTAATTTTGTGTTAAACTCAGTTTAATGCATTACTCTTAAAGAAAATGTAAAGGTAAATGAATAATCAGAATCAGAAAACTTTATTGCTGAAAAAAAACATTAGCATTAGCGGTTAGCATTAGCAGAAGCGAGCGAAAACAAACACTTGTACACAAAAGCAATGCTGAAATAACTCTCTCTACCTACATGTTTAGACAGAGCACAGCTTACTAATACTAAATAAACTGAGATAACTGTTGACAATTGGGGGGAGGGGGTTAAAACAGGACAAGACACGGAGCAGTCATGCTACACGCGGCGGCAGCTTCTTCTTCTTCTTCTTCTTCTTCTTCTTCTTCTTCCTTTATGGCGGTTGACAACTTTTCAGTGTATTACAGTTCAGTTCTCAGAAAATCCATTATTCCTGTTACTGTACCAGTAAAACCCCACAAGACCTGCTGTGCCATCACAGTTTGGTCCTTGTCAAAGCAGCTCAGTCCTTCCACTTACCGACTTCTGTTTCCAGCGCAACAGTTTCAAGACTTGACCGTTTTTGCTGCCTAATATATCCCACCCTTGACAGGTGCCATTGTAACAAGATAATTAATGTTATTCACTTCACCTGTCAGTTCTTTTAACATTTGGCTGATCGGTGTACGCGATTCAATAATGTCCTACTGAGTGACAGACTAAACAGGGAGTGCATCTGTCAGTCGTGTTTGTCAAAAAAATCCTCACCTTTAGAGGATAACAAAAGTTTCTTTTACTCTCGGGTTTGTGCTCCTTGCCGGTTCCGCTCACCTTTTCTTCAGAACTTTCTTCACTGCCGGTAGCACAACTGTTTATTGGTAGAAATGGGTGTGCACTGGCTGTTGTCATGTTTATTTCTGTTGCGTGATAAGATCCTAATTCTATCCATGTTGAGTAAAAATCCAAAGCTCTTCATTGTAATTGATAATGTAGATTGTTTTACTAGCCCTACTAGCCTAGCACTAGCCTACGACAAATTTGTGGCTGAACTTTTGAAAAGTCGCTAGATCTTCAGGAGCATGACTGGCCTGCGATAGATGATTAATCATCGAATTTAGATCAGAAAAGCTGAGCTCAAAGAAATGCTTCATGACATCCTCCATTAAAGTAATGAAAGCTTGCCCTCGTTTCTAGCTGCAGAAAGGAAAATCCATGATACAAAACCTTTATTTTTCTGCTTGCTTCATGTGGACACTTATCAAAACAATCGAGAGAACGAGGGCCACGTTCTGCGGCCTGGCAATTATGTCTTGCCCATCGTTACACACAGCCTTCAGAGCGTCTTCACAGTGTCCGTAGAAACCATCAAAACAAAACGAACCGCAGGCCCGGACCGAGCCAACATTTTTTAAAGAGCCAAGATTATCTAGAAGGAGATCCTTCACCCAAGCTTAATGAATCTCAAACCAAGTACAAGTCAAAACTGGCCGCTGGTCCAATTTCATTTCCTGTGATTTATCCTGAAACCTCTCACATGCTGAGCTTCCAGGCTGAGCGCAGAAGCGTGTTTTGATTCGGCAGAACAGAGCAAAGCCAAACCACATGTGACCAGCGCTCTGTGCTTAGAGATTTAGACGCATTAGTGGCGGTTTGTGGAGACTTGAATCTTTTTGTTCTCCTCCTTTTGTTCTCCTCTGCAAACCCAGTTTGTTTCAATTTGTTGTAATGTTGAATGATTTTTACTCAGACTCTTTCTCTCACAGATGGGGGACTGGGGGCGGGGGGGTGCGCACAGGAAGGCAGTTCCTTTGCTTCTTTATAGAGAGCCACTGTCCAATGAGACAAAGCCATATCAGGAGAGTTTTAGCTGTGTGGGTGTGTAAAATGGCTCAATAACAGCTTTTCAGTATCAAGACAAATACAAAAATCATCAGTATATTATTTATAGTGCAATCTTTATATATTTTTATTTTCCATGCTCAAGCATGCTACTATCCCACTCCTGCTGTTTTGTGGTTATGCAGGCCTGGAAAAAGATGACTGGTTATTGGCTTTACAGTTTGTGAGTGTGTCTGTGTAAAATGTGCAGGTCACTTTTTGTTTTATACACTACTGACCACATTTGACTCAAACAAAAAATGTTTGGAGAAAATAATACATAAAATAAGTCTGTAGATTATTTTACAATTGCAACAATTAAAACACTGTTAAGAGCAGAGAGTGTGTGTGTGTGACGCTGTTTCATCCACCAGAAACTGAATCAGGAGTGATGCTGCTGGAATACAGACCATTGAAAAGATGCTCTACAAACACTACTGCACTCACAAAACATATGGAGGCACAAAACATATGGAGGCATATACACACACAGTGCAATTGCTCAGAAAAGAATAGCATCCTGTGAATTTTACACACACACTGTTGCAAATTGTACAAACACACACAAATATATATACAGTAAACCCCCAGTTTTATACAATTCAGCATTCGGATTCAGTCTAACACAATTTTTTTGCCTGAGAACCTTTCCTGCTGCAGCGTGTAGCATGACTGCTCCATGTCTTGTCCTCGTATTTTAGTGTTTTAAACACCCCCCGCACAATTTTCAACAATTATCTCAGTCCATTTAGTATTATTAAGCTGTGCCCTGTCTAAACATGTGGGTAGAGAGAGTTATTTCAACCTTTCTTTTGTGTACGAGTCTTTGCATGCTACCAATGCTAACCGCTAATGCTAATGGTTTTTTAAGCAACACAGTTTTCGGATTCTGATTATTTGTTTACCTTTACATTCTCTTTAAGGGTAATGCAGTAAACTGAGTTTAAATGAAGTGAAAGTGTTCTGGGAGCATATTTGGGGGGCATATTTAGGGTTTACAAAAATAGCCTCTTTTTTTTTTACCAAAACACAACACTTTTTTCACTATATGCAGGTGCTCTTGGAACATAACCCCCGCGAAAAGCAAATTCAACTTGGAAAACACAGAAAAACATTTCTTTGGCCTTTGCCCCTCTTACTTGCTGGGTGGATGTGTAGACAAGAATCTTTTCAGATGATGCGGCTCTGCACTGTATGTTAGTGGAGGCTTGAGTTTGTGAATAATGTTAAGTTGTGAATTCATCATGTAGATCCATAAACCACTTATAGCAATTACGTGCTGTGCACACCATTCCATCAGACCAAAAACAACATATTGAACCAGCTTCCAGCTTTCATTTAAATAACTGTGTCTGTCAAAGCCCAGGCAATCATACTGAACTGCCAGGCGTGCAGGGATGCAAAGCAAGGAAAGAGGTCTTTTAAACCGTGCTGTGTTATTTATAAAGCAAATTCTTATCAGTCTCTATGCTTTCACTTGGTTCAGCATCCATCAGAGCTTATCAGCGCCTGGTCCAAGGGAAATGTCAGTAATGGCCTCTGACAGCGTGGATGCTCTCAGACGGAAAGCAGTCGCCCTCGTTTTCACTTCCTCTGACCTCTCCCTCCCTTTCCCATTTAACGGATTCTCTCAAGGTCAAACATTTGACTGCTGTTCTCTGAGATCCTCCTACATACATACTTTATCACAAACTGTTCTTGGTGTTTATCCAGAGACTATTCAACCAATGACTACAGAATCTACTGAGAATATTATGCAACTACTTTAGTGGTGTACTGGAAAAGGCTAGTTCAATAAGAGTTGCAGATTTGGGTTAGTGTACATACAGGACCTACAAAAACAGAGATCATGCCTATGAATTAGGTAGTTTCATGTAAAAAAAAGCGTTACAGTAATCCCCTGCTTTTCCCAGGCGTTACATTCCAAGTGCCCCAGTTTGTAGTGAAAAACTGCATTGTTGTGTTTTGGTAAAAAAATGCCTGTTTTTGTAGTGTAAGCCCTAAGTATGCCCCCAAATCTGCTCCCAGAACACTTTAATTTCATTTTAAAATCAGTTTAATGCATCACCCTTAAAGAAATCAGAAAACTTTACTGCTTAAAAAAACAATAGAATTAGCGGTTAGCATTAGCAGCATGCAAAGACTCGTACCCAAAAGAAACAAATAAACTGAGATAACTGTTGAAAACTGGGGATGTATTTCAATGAATCGTTTAAATTATGAAGAAACAATCGTACATAAAGGGACACTACAAATTTGGTCCCCTGTGTGAGGACCTTAACTTGTGATTGTGCTTATTCTTGGTTTAAAAGATATAGTCACTCTATATTCCATCCAGAAATGTTAAGAATACTAATAATAAATGAAAGGATAAGCAGTTTAGAATGATACAAATGACATCATCCACCCTGGCGCCCATTATCTTTCATTCAGTTCAAGCCACGTTAGCATTTGGCCACTTTAGTACTCCTCTAATTATGGCCTTACTAATGACAAATATCCAGGAACTGCTGCCATTACACACCATTATTTTCCCCTTTATCTCCATTTACGACATCAGTAGGAAAAAGGATTGGCTGTGAAGAGATCTTGGATGATCTTCTGAAGGTTCCACTGGAAGTCTGGATCTGTGGTTGACCAAGGGCTCATAATAAATATATGATTATATGTAAGCAATTCCTGTGCAGGAATCTGTGGATTCATTCTGTACAATCCAGCGATGAACATTAGGATTAAAAATGCATCAGTAATATTGACACGAGGAAAATGGCTGACAAATAGCAGTTAACTTGTACGCTTGTACAGAATGATAAGCCCCAGCTGTCATGAGCCCCACAGTGGTTCTGAATATTAGTTGGATGAAACATTAGTTGGATGGTCTAGCATATGATGGATCTCTTCTCTTCCACGAATATCAAATCAAGACAAGAGTTTTATTGTCATCCCAGCCATATACATTTACTACCTAGTGAGACTAAATATCGTCCTACTGGACACACAACAACTGCATTCAGAACGATCAACAATGAGCTCACAATCAGGTCCATAGACCTCGGATAGCCTCTGGGCACCCATGACCCTAGTAAGGAATAAGTAAAAGTGACCATTCTCTTATACGTGAACACGTGAGATTCTTCCTCTGTATTTAACCTTTTCATCAAGTGAAGCAGCCAGGAAGCAGCCAGGAACAGTGTATAGGGGTGGTACCTTACCATTAGCAATCTTGCGATTTGGACTCACAACTTTCTGATCACAGGGCAAACACCTTAACCGCCAGGTCACCAGCTACCCCTGGGGATACAGGAAATGAATAAATGAATGTACAAATGCTTTACCTAAAAATTTAAATACTAAGGGGACACACAAAAGGGAAACTATAACAATACAGACAGAATTATAATATAAATACATGTGTGCTCTGTCGGGGCGGTGGAGAATCAGCAAACAGACAAAGTCTTCTTCGCTCAAAACAAAGATTTATTACATTTGCAAATGGAAAGAGCTATTCGCAACACAGGGCAGTCCTGAGTCTTGAAGTTCTCTCTGAATCCGTCCTTTGCAGAGGACTTCTTATACTTTATAAATGACCATTATCAAACATGGGCAGAAACCATGGCGCCTCCCCTGCGTCCCCATGGTGACGACCCTGAAGAAGTGC
>JBBPDC010060892.1:0-11022 GCA_037974485.1 Hemigrammopetersius urotaenia
ACACACACACACACACACACACACACACACACACACACACACACACACACACACACACACACACACACACAAACATTCACATTCATATTATAGCCCATAGGCCTTCTATAATTTTTTTCAAAGCAGCTGGCCTCTTCAAATGACAAGAAAGTAAAGTGAGTGTCACCAGTGTCACATAACACTCCAGTCAAAAACTGACAACCTAGAGGATGCTCAACACATCTTGTGTATTAACACATGGACTACAGCCTCTGTGCTCCAGCAAGGTAGAGCTTCAACCTCCTACCTGTTTGTTTTGCCACAGTTTTCCTTCATAGCTCAGATTGTAATCTGGCCTACTTTGAATTCCCAAAATAAATAGATGTTTTGTTTGTGTGTGCATATCCTAGTTTTTCCACTCACTGAACAGTCTTTTACTTTTTTGTGAGTCTTAGTTTGTTACCCTGTTCATTATCGGTCAGCTTCTTACTAGATGTTATTCAGATGAGCATGTACATACAGTATATATGTAGAGCCATAACTAGGACCACAACTATAATACAGACCATTTGGCACACGTGAGGCCTATTTCACCATGTCACTGCTAAATATGTGTATGCATTCATACACCATTAACTTAGAGAGTCCCACGTGGACTCCAGTAGGAATGTTCATAGCTGAAATGTTTAGATCATCAAAAGCTACTACTTGTAAATGTTTTCCTATTAAGTACAGTTTGTATATGAAAATGTTTCAAAAATAGCAAGTGTTCCCCATGCTTTATGTTAGGTTAAACTCTCAGGAACGCTGCTCAGAGATTCTCTAGTCCTAACTGCAAACTGGTCTGTCTATGATATAAACCACGCTGAGCATCCATATGTGATAGCTTTGCCAAATGTTTCTTTACCTCTTCTTTATCCAGTAACAGCATTTGGCCGTCAGTGACCACACAGAACTTTCTGTTCCAGGCACCATGTTCAGGACATGGACGACCACACGTCATCCACCAGTCTGGAGGGCCTCTTCTGTCTGAGGGAGAGAAGGGAAGTCACAGCTACCTTTCAGCAATAATGAAATCCTGTAAATACAACAATAAACTGTACTAAAAAGTTTTAATCTTGTGACTTATTTGCCTCTGTTTCTACACTGATGAGACTTTTTCAAACAACTGTATTGGTTTATATTGTTTGAGTGGATGTCTCACCCATATCTTATTTGAACAGACAGAGAATCCCTGTTACTTGAGAAAGAAAGCTAATTTGTTTTTGAAAGTTGATGAGGCCATATTTGTATTTTGAATTTGATGAATGTGTGTACAGTCTTTTAAGGCAGAAAAAAGAATACGTTTTACATTTTTACTAAATGTTCACTACATTTTTCCCATTTCTTAACACTAAGAAGTGCACACCCGAATCCGCTGAAGCTGAACATAAATGAAATGCAGATCGCATCAGTAAATATCTCCTTAATTACACAATAATCCATGTAAGCAGTAAAGCAATGTGATAATCATAACACTTCTAAGACCTAAAGGGTTCAAGGGTTTGTTTCAAAATGGTCCAAGTTTCAAAATGAGGCACATACTGTGTATACATAGATCAACCCTTCATGCATGAATTCTTTATTTTTCTACTGTTTATTACTTGTGAAGAAGAGTTATATGTCTGTCCATCGCTTTAATAATACAAAAGTTGTTTCATGGAACCAGTGTAAGGGTTTAGGGGGTAATGTGTATGTACGGCCAGTAGAGGTGGTCCCGGGTTTGTTATTGGTGGCGGGTTCATTATTATTGTAAAGTACAATCACCTGAGTGTTATTTAAGTTGAAGCACATGTGTTGGGTGATTGGTGGGACTGCATTGGGGTTAAGATATTTAAGTCAAGTTTGGGTGGACCAGGGTGTCGGTCCACGGTTGCAAATACTCTTGTTTTGGTTCATGTCTGTGTCTGTAAATAAACACAGTCAAAATGGAAACCAGCATTCGTGCCTCGCCTCACTTGGGAAGAAGGGGGGTCCGTGACAACCAGAATACAATGTACATTTTAAAACCTTGCATTAATAATAAATGCCATAAAAACACACAATCACAGTCAACTGCTGTCACAAAATTAAAACATGTTCCAGAAACACAAAATATCATCAAACTTTCCATTTTTGCCTAAAGCGTTTATCAATAATGGGCATTATATTACTATAAAACTGTCATCAGGGTACACACAAACACACACATGGAGGCTACATCACTCATGTGTGCATGCTAAAGGCATAGAGTATAGAGATCATCCTCAACCTATATAGATCAGCCTCAACCTTATATAGGCCCATATACAGTTTATAGGCAATTTGTAATTACATTCAACACAAAATTTAGGAAAAAAAATCCAAGTAAAAACATTATTTTGAACAAAACATGCAAGACAGAGATGCATATAGAGATATGTGCAGAACGCTTTAAAGCACAGCATCCCTTTAACGCATAGCCCCTGTTTGTTTAAACACAACATATTAAAGTATACCTTATATCTTATTGAACTTATATCTTATTTAACTGATTGCTGTCTGGATATCTTTGAGTTTTTTTAGAATTTAATTGATATTTCTGAAGTGCAGCTTATTGTTTATGAAGACAACAGTCATATCAAATTGTTGGCAAGGCACTGCATCTCCTGCTTCAGACAAAGTAATACATACAAAATAAAATGATGACAAATGGCTTCTAGATACCTACTACTGTGTGTGTGACTCGATGTTTGAAAAACGTAGCCTGTCTGATGGATAAAGAAAGGGTGAACCGAGGATGTGGAAAATTGAATATGACTGTTCACAGTACAAAAAAAAAAAAATTTGTAACTGGTCCTGCATGGAAAAAATAACGAATGCAGGATGTGGGCCCAGTAAATGAAGAAGTGCATGTTTGTGAAGCCAAAAGAACAAGGAGAAACATTTTCGTCTCCACACTTCTACGCTTAGAGGCACAAAGTGCAGTTGGAGTGTGTGAGCAAGGAAATTGAAAAATGGCCAGTGTTTTATTAGCCTGTTTGGAATTTATGACATTATCTTGCCCAATCCGCCCAGTCTGCATGATTCAATTTGCTCTGAAGTTGAAAATAGTCAGGTGGAAAGGTGAAAGATCCGCAGAACAAACAACCACCCTGAACCGACGGCAAATAGAGGCTCAGAATGAAACAAGTGTGACGGAACACATTTATATGGAAATGAGCTGGCTGCTGGTGAGCTCTGACAACAAAAGGAGTGAAACAACTTCAAATAGTTCGACAACCACAAGAGAAAAGCAGGTCAGTTTAATTTGCGCTGTCTGACAATGGGAAGTCAGCATGGAGCCCATAAAGATCCTTCTTTTTTCTCTTTTTTTTAAGATTTCATCTAATAAAAAGTGAATGGAACACACACTGTCGGACAGGAAAACACTACAAACTGCCAGGACGGTTCCTTCTGTAAGTGTTAATAGCATGCGTGAGGAGATTTCATGGAGTTTGTTATAGATTTGTATCCCTTTTTTGATGGGATTGTGCTGGGTTTGAACCATGACATGGTGTGCCGGTACATCTATTAACCACAGGTTTCAGTCTGTAGGGTCAGTGATTTAAGTTGCCACTGGAATTGGACAATTACATCCCTGAAACCTTCGCAGTGTCTTCGATTTAGATGGGGATGTTTGGGTTCATTCAGTAATGATTATAGATTGCTGCATATTCTTGAGCACGATGCAGATCTTCCCAAAGTGAGCCTCAGTCACCAAAGTGTCTAGTTTTCCTGGGGTCTTTATCTAAATTGGTTATCTAATTGGTTATTTCTCCCAAAACCAGGCTGTAGAAGTGTATCATTTGCTGGCTGTTAAATGTATATTGGGAGGTAGCTCATATTTCTTAAGAGTTGTTTGGGTTTGATTATCTTTCTTTGGTAAATAAAGAAACTGTCAGATCCCATGAAGGTGTTGCTGAGTCATCAATATTTTGTAGGTGTAGCACTTTTCAAGAGGGCCCCCTAGTGGCCATTCTATAGGCAGAATGGAAATTGACTAGAACAGTGGTCTCCAACCTTTATTGCGTCATGGACTGGTTTAATATCAGAAACTATTTTCACGGCCCGGCCTTTAAGGAGTGACAGATAAATATACGTATATGTTTTTATACAAATAAATGATACGCATAAAAATGGGGATATTTTTAAAATATAATAATGGGGTATCTTTAAAATATAACAATAAACGTAAATCCAATGTGTACTCACAGCTTTATATTAACAGCATTTTCATACCAGTTTTTTTTTTCTGTGCAGCCCGCGGACCGGTACCACATGACCCACGGCCCGGTACCGGTCCGCAGCCCAGGGGTTGGGGCCACTGGACTAGAACATGTTTCAATTCATCAAACAAAGAAAAAAAAATCTTTTGGTAATTAAATTAAGGACACTGATGGCTTTTTGTGTACTAAATGGGGGTGTAATTAAACTCTTCGGTTTTATAAACAACTCAGGGCTCACGTTTCAATCCACTTATGATCTGCATAGTAAAAGTTTATGACTGGAGTTGCCCACCCATGCTTTAACACTATAACCAATGCAGTTACACAAATTATCATAGTTAATAGAATGCTTATAATCCATGATGCATATTGTCACATATTTGCATTTTGATATCACATTTTGTATGCACTGTTGCACTCTGTGTTGAGCTGCTAGTGAGTAATGAGGAGTGAAAAAGAAGAGATGGGAACGTTCTGCTGTGAAAATCATTCACAAAAACAGAAGTGCCTAAATAAAACAATCTACAGTTTTCTTGTCCAAATATTTAAACATTTATATTCTATATCTAAATGTTCTGACTTTCATTACATCACAATAATAGGTCATTCAAAATGGGCTGTTTTTGCAACTTTATTTTAATTTCTAGACTGTATGGAGTGGATGTAACAGTGAAATTCCAATTAAACAGTTTAACGTTGTGTTTGTAGACTGCATTTTAAAAAATGGGGTTTTCCACAATATAATAAATAATTTACTATATCACTTGAAAAGAAAGTTTGTTTTACCAACCATTATACAAAGCTCTTAAATAGGTTTTGCAATAGGTTTTACTTTGCCACAGCTCCATGATCTCAGACCCCTCCTGTTTAACCTCCAGTGTTAAAGTCAAAGTTATGTTCTCACTCTTTGGTAAACAGCTACAGTTCCTTGCCAGACTCATCTTGATCCAGTAATTTTTTTTCTGGGCATTTTTTTCATGTTCTGATTATCTGGAGAGGTTTAGTTGCTGATAGTGTGAATCAGTTTGATGAATTGGTGACTATAACATACAATTCAGTTGCTGACAATGGCTGAAATTAGTTCCATCGGAAGTCATGTGATGAATGAAAGCAACGGAATAAAAATCTTCTCCCTTTAAAGACTTTTCTCAGTGGAGATTGTATTTTGCTCTTACCATGTTTATCCGTGCATGACATTACGCAAAAACACACACTCTTTAGACAGGATCAGATTGAATCCATAGAGTAAAACGAAAAAAGGGCTTGTGACGTTCCTATCTAACAAAATGCCATATGAAATCCTAAGACAAAGAATGAGCACAAAGAACTGTTGGAGATTTTAAACACTGTGACTATTTAATCTCCACCCAATTAGACACAGGTAACCTGCTGGTCCACCTTGCAGATGCAAAAGTATGTAGTAATGTAGATGAAAAGTGATGATAGTTTATGTTATTCTTCCTCTTGTCCTCCCTCAGTGTTCTGTTTCTGGCCACAGGACACTGTTGTCTGGATATTTTTGGCACCGCTATGTGTCTGAAGTTAACTTAAACACCAGTGACTTCAGACTTGTGACTAGAAACATCATCGAAATTAGACTAACAGCAATTTCGTCAGTAACTATGGTTTGTGGGGGCTTCAATGAGCTAGAACCACCAGTAGTTAAACATGTATAGAGAAGCCCAAACACCTGTCTTACTAGAGTAAATGATTAAGATCATTTAACATTCTCTTCATGGTAGTTAAACAAACACTGAACTAACTGTGGTGAAAGAGCACTGTGTTGTAACACTGTGTATGGGTCTGTCCCAGATTAAAACAATACCGGAAAAAAAAAGTTCAAATTAAAATAAACAGAAAGGGCCTGCTTACAATCTGGGTTTACAGGTAAGTGTCTTATCCTCAGATCATCCTCCTCCATCCATTCAACTGTACCTTCTGCCCATCTTACCACTATGGGGAGCAGAGCCCATCTGTTCAAGCGTGCTTTCTCTCTGATTTTTTTTTCTTGTCTGTAATTATTACTATTATTATTATTTATTTATTTATTTATTTAACTGTTTATTGCACTTTTATTGTACAGTGCCCTTGTGTGCCAGGAAGGTGCCTTTAAATAAAATGTATTATTATTATTATTATTATTATTATTATTATTATTATTATTATTACTATTATTATTATTATTATTATTATCCACTAGACTACTAAGCTATGCCACAAACTATCTCTCAAGTTGTCCAAGTGGAGGACCCTTATTGAGCAACAATGTCTGCAGTAGATATAAATCCTAAAAACTTTCTTGTTAACTTAAGACGAGCAATTTTAATTGATTCTGGACAGGATGATGTAAGCTTCATATTGGCGAAAAATGGATGTGCCTTCTGTAGGTGAAGGCATATGATGTTGTTAAGTTTTACCTATATAGCAACTGGAAGAGCAAAATAATTTGCAACAGTTTTAAATCTATTCATTTATTTCTTAATGTCTGTGTTTTTTCTACAAGTAACATCAGCTTTATTTCTTTTATATTAAGAAACATGAAGTATATTTGTCATAATATAATACTATATTAAAAATCGCTGATTTTTGCTAATCAGTATGGACAGATCCTGGAGTTATGCTAGTAGCTGGCAATGTTTATCCATGCCAGTTAGCGCAAAAGATGCCCAAAATGGACATACTGCGTGGGACAGATGCTCAACATGGACACACTAGGCCCACAACATGCCCAAAACAGTTTCACACTTGGTTTAAAACAGTCAAACACACTGGGTTCCAAACAAACATGTCAGCTTTAAAGCAGACACACTGGGTTCAAAGTGGACACACTGAGCTCAGAACAGCCACACTGAGCTAAAAACGAACACACTGAGCTCAAAACAGTCACACTGGGTTTAAAACACATGCATTCGGCTGTATACCTTTTATGTCATATGTCATGAGTATTTGCTCTTCCAGCAAGGGATCATAAACAGGTCATTACTCTGTTATCCTTCTTGTTGCTGTTCAGCGCTGAAAGGGCATTAACACTACTGCTGGCTTGTTTAGGGCTTGGAATTTAGGAATCGACTGGACACTTGTCTGTATCGATGTGGGTTTGGGATTTGGGTGGCACTGTGTTACTAGTAACTTAGTGACTTGTGTAAACAGCCTGACAACGACGGCATTTTGTTCTGCTGGTGCTAATGCTTAGTTTTCATCTGTAGGTCAGTAAGCATTTGCTCTTCTGTTCCCATGGGAGCTAAGATGCAGCATGCAAATGGTCAAACAGCTCTCTCATACAGAAAAACACACACAGACGGCCCATACAGTACTAATGCACTTATCATTGTACAGAGTAAGATCAATTGTGCATGAGGGGCTATCAGGAAGTTCGGGAAGCACTAAAGGTTGTCCTATCCGAGCAGTGGTTTAAACAGATATATGCTTAAAAGGCTGCATGGATGGATGAACAGAAAACATCTCTCTGATACAGGAAGGGTAAAATGTCATGATAAAGTAACAGGATAAAGGGAAATGAAAAAAAGTAACATGGAGGAAAATGCTGTTGTGTACTGGCTTATTCTTACATTTACATTTACAGCATTCTTGTTCTCAAATCCTGAAATCTTGTAAAATAATCTGCACATATCCACAATCTGATTGGCTGCCGTTCAGCTTGTTAGCACAGAGTTTATCCGGGAGAGAGCAGAGGATGCCTGTCACCACATTATAGAAATATGCCATGTTGGATTTAAAAAAAAGGAAGAAAAAATGCCAAATGATTTTGTATGATGTTACTGTAGGTCACCTACATGCTACTTAAAATTTCAGTACCCAAAAAACATTTCATTTAAAAATAATTATTCTATTATTAAACAAAAAAGGTTCATAATTACTTTATTATTATTATTATTATTATTAGTAGTAGTAGTAGTAGTAGTGAATAATAAGTTAGATGCAACATGGAATGGGGGACTAGGCAGACCTACAGAAGTGATGAAAAAAACCCAAAAAACTTGCAGTACAGTCCATGAAAAAAGCCACAAAAAATACACAGATATAAACACAACAATGGTGGCCCATCAACGATGAACAAAAACACAGGGTTGCACATACACAGCTGGGATCAAGGAACGAATACAGACAATACAGGTGAAAGCATACATAAAAGCAAGCCTGTGCGTTTTTGGGATTTTACTCCACCCCTTATGTGTTATAATATTGTAAGCCATAGCCACACTTTATTACTGAGAGTGTGTTGTGTTTCACAGCAGAATCACACTAAATGTAATTAAAAATCTGGATGTACTGCACGTACAGCACAGAGGTAATATGCCTTTTTTGCAGGGAGATTTATTGCCCTTCATCCACCAACACAAATAGACCAGCGGTTTTGGTCCTTTAACGTGCATCTTTCATATCCGGGACTTCTGATTGACCAGATTACTCTGAAAGAGCTTACATAGGTCTCTTGGGGACTTGGCATTTCTTAAGCCTTTATTTCCTCTCAAATGCAGAGAGACTGAAAACTCAACAACATATTTGTAATCTCTGTTCAAATCTGACCAAAGTCTCATCAATGGCTTGTGGCATCTGGCTTAAATAATGTACAACAAATGTACTTTTCAGTTGTTTTGCCAGCAGTGCTCAATGCAGTTAAATGCAGGTACACTGACTGCAGTTCTCAATAAAAAAGCCTGGAGTCTAGACAGGGTCTATGGAATCAACAACTGCAAACAGGACTTGGTATAATGATGCTCCCTAATCAAACTGAAGACATTTGAGGTTAAACCCCAGAGACAACGTTTCTACCCTGAAAGGTACAGTTTTTCCCCTTAGAGAGTACACAAATCACCACAACAATTTCTTGTTTCTTGTATGTGACCTGCTGTAAGCTGATGTAGATGTGAATAGTTTTGAGGAGGTAAATGGTTTCTGAATTCAGTCCCTTGGTCTGCTGGGTGGTTAACCAGAGTTTGCAGACGATGCGTGTGTGGTTTGGGATGGGCAAGCCTAACAACTTCATCGACCAGCCCGTTCCTGGAATAACCACTTAAGTGAACGACTGCATAAAGCTTTATAAAATATTTAGACACCATTATTTACTGGTAGTCAGTATGGAATGCTAATGTGAAGTGAAAGCACTCAGTGAGATATCAGAGGTGTTTTCTATTCATCCACCCTGACAAATCATGTGGTCATGTGACCTGCAACCCACAAGCATATTCGGTTTCATTCAGTTTTATATGTTATCCCAGAGTAGCTTTTCAGGAATGTGGTTTTGACCCCTAATGATGGACGACAGTGGCAGGAAAACCTTTAAAGAGCATGAGGAAGACACACATAGGCCGTGATTTTCTAAAGGTCTGCATGTATTGAAGCATGTGCAAATGCAACAGAACCTGCAAAAAACTGCAAGCTGATATAAATAAATAAAAAGAACAGTGTTGTGTCTATTTTATGTTTGGCTTAATGAATATGCAGTTTTGGGCATCACTACTAAAGAGTGAAAATACAGGATGGAGTCAATGCAAACGATGTTACTTACAAGATTTGAAAATAACTGTAAAGCACAAACTGTAAAATGAGCTGTAACAAGCTGAGGCGTCCATGTAAACCAAGGACTTTATTTAAATACATAAAACACTGATTGACTTAACAATGAATATTGATCTAGAGGCACTAAGTAGCAGTCACTAGATCGCAGTTACAGGTTAATTCAGGATGGTGTTAGGGTTGACTTATAACTACAAAGACACAGACAGGGGTATGAATACACAACAGAGAAGTGAGACCACCTGGGAAAGGAGAGCAGGAGAACAGGACCAATAACACTGATCAACAGGTCAAAATCATCAGAGATACGTTCATGTGGGTTTTGTAGTGTTTTTCAGGCTGATTTCAAATCTGTGTTTAGTTTTTCCTGCACGTACAGTTTTTGTGATGAAGCTAGTTCTATACTGCATCATATTTGGTATCATTAGCATATAATAATCATATGCTGAGTGTTTTTGAAGAAAGAGTGGTAGCTGACTGACACTGATCATTATATCTATGCCACAGTATCGCCTATCTGACTTCACACTGAAAATATTGAAAGAGTTACTTGATCGGTGCATGGGGTCTAATATTACTCATAATTCCTAAAAAATGACTGAAAAAAACTGAAAGCAGATCTGAAATCAGCATGAAAAAACGGTTTAGAAAAGTGTGTTGTGGTTTCTGATGATTGCAAAAAAAAAAAAATGTTGACCTGTGAAATCTGAAGGCATGACAAGAGTGGAGCAACAGACCAAAACCAAAGCATGTGGAGAGGGAGCGTGTGAATCTAAAGAGTTCATTGCTGGTTCATATAACTACTTTTTTAAAATAAATACAATAACTACTTTATTTGTTAAATGTAATTTGTTTGCATAATATGTGAACAAAATCTGACAGACGGCACTACATGCACTACACGACACCATTACCATAGCATTACTGCTGTGTTGAGAATGATCCACCACCCAAATGATATCTGCTCCGCAGCGGTCCTGTAGTCAGCAGCAGTTTGATTATTCATGGGGGCTGAATAATCAGCTGTCAACAGTGACAACATGACAACAATTGGGATGTAGTCGGTTACTACATCCCAATCACTGGGTAGATTTTCATTATAAAGTGGGCAGTGAGATGTAATGCAAGTTGTTTCCAATGAAGTGGGCAGTAACTGAAAGTGAAAGTGAAAGTGATCATTCTGTCATACGTGAACACACCACAGCACACAGTGTGAACAGCACGAAATTCAACCTCTGCA
>JBBPDC010060912.1:0-11021 GCA_037974485.1 Hemigrammopetersius urotaenia
AAATATATCAGTCTGTGTGGAATGAATGTATACATTATACAAGTTTCACTTTTTGAATGGAATTAGTGAAATAAAACAACTTTTTGAAGATATTCTAATTATATGACCAGCACCTGTATATATATATATATATATATACCTTGTATCTAAACTTATCAAACAATTCAAATCAAACTAATCAATTCAACTTACCATAAAGGTGCACGTTGTGGTATGTGTCTAAACAGGTTTCATATATAATTTGAATATCTTTAATTTTTTTGCTTGAATAAGAGTGCTCCACCTGCTCCACTTTCCAGGCACTTCTGCCTGTGATATTTGCAGTGAACTGATTTGTGCTGGGCATGAACTGCTAGCTCAGATTAAAGCTGGGACATGTTATGAGCCTGGCAATGACTGAACTTTTCCTACAAACACAAACTGAATCAATCTAGCCAGTCAAGGACATTTGAGGTGGCAGACTAAGGTCATAGTTTCCAGTCTGGCCTTGAAATTCGCCAAACACTTCTTAAAAACCTCCCTGAGAAGCTCTTTGGACAAAGGTGAGGCCTGGTCTGAGGGTCATGTGCAATTCTTTGGGTGAATTACTACTATTTTTGTCAATGTCTGTCACTTCATTGTGTACATGTATGTGTGTGTGTGTGTGTGTGTGTGTGTATACTATTTTATTTATTGATATATCCACTCTGTATGTATATAACTACACAGTACTTTTTACAATACATATGCACATGTTTTTATTTTATCCTATTTTATATTTCTAGATTGTATAGTGCATTTGTATTTGTCTTCTTCTTTATTCTATTCCATTGTTTTTGCTGTTCTTTGTTTCTGTCCACTTTCTACCGTGATAATGCAAATTTCCCACTTGTGGGAATAAAGGTTTATCTCATCTCATCTCTTATCTATCGTCTGAATTATAGGAGTTATAGTCAGACTCCTCCCTCTGTCTCCCACCCATGCAATAACCTGGAGCTACTGGTATAAATCAGTATCATTATGAGCATTTTCATCTTTTTATAATGTGCAATAGTCTTACCATGTGCAATATTGTGCAATTTTCTGTCGGTTGCTAAAACATTGTTATTGTATATCTTATTATTAAGTGCAATAGTCTTCCATGTGAAATATCACAATTAATAAAGAGCTTGTATAGGATTTATTTTGACATTATATTTTGTATTGTTCTTGTCTCTGGGTCTGTGTAACATTAGCCCTTTTAGGAACAACTGGATCATCTGTGAAGGAAAGTCTAAAATGTATAAAACTTTATTTTTCATGAAGTACTGTATCCAAGCCCAATTTCTGAGGTAAAATAAGGGTGAACTGATATTAATATTCTGTATATGAGCTCTGTTGGAGAAGACTTGAACTGGAGTGCTTTGCTTCTGGACTGACTGTAGTCCTGCCATCTAACCATCAAATGACACTCGACAGTTCTGATTTATTCATTTTAAAGGTTTGATTCATAAGGCTCAGAGATTACTACAGAGCTGCTGCCATGCTAAGATTTCTCAAAGATATAAACAACAAACTCCTGCCACCTAGTGGTATGGAGGGAGTCTTGGAAAAACATTTTCTATTTTCATTTCAGGATCCCATTGAATGGCTGACCATACCCTACAAGAATAAATCTAAATCAGGTTTATAAATCAGAGCCAAATAAAACACACATTTAAAAGTCATAGGATGTTTTAACATGTTTGTATACATTACACATCACATGTAACAGGTACAGATCATTTTTTTCATTCAAGCATTCATTTTAAGATTTCTGCAGAAACAAAAAACATTCAGAGCAGTTTCAAGACACACCGTAGAGAGTCTTCTTATGTCAGACAGTCCTTACAGTAGTGATGATAGGAACCACTTCAATTTTCCTTACTATACAAAACAATCAGTGAACCTTCACGTTCTGCGGTTTCGGGTTTAATGGCCTGACTGTGTGTGGTCTTTGTGTAAAACAGTCTAGAACCGGTGTTTACCCTCAGAACTGTGTATCAGTAAACTCTGATTTTAGTAAATATAACTGGTGTAAAACAGTCTAGAACTGTTTTTTGTTCTCCTACAGTCTCGCCGTTTGCTGCTTTCTCTTCCCACTTTTTCTCTTAAACTTAAAATAAAAGCAATTTCTTCATTTTTGTTCTTTATGTTCGTGTGGCGCCGTTTTTAAATCCCAGTGGTTTTTATTTTTGCATGTTTTTAAATTACAGTAACTTTGGTTCTACGTGACACAGGAACGGCAACCAAAGCTCAGCTTGACGCCTGGCACCTTGAGCACCAACACACACCGGAGGAACTTCCATATTAGGAGCTGTTTTACTTTATGATGACGATTTACCATTGTTTGCACTCTTGGCACGGATCCGTGACGTTCACAGTTACATTCCAATATTCTGTTTAGAGTTTATAACTCCCAGTTTAGAGTTTTTATTTATATTTTATTTTTAGTTTATATGTCTTTTTGGACTCTGAAGATGAAAATAAAGTCTACTTTGACTGATGCACCTCTCAGAATATTTAACATTTTTACGTGGCTTTACATGGGGGAGCTTTGCAGACATCAGATGGCTTCAGGTGTCTGGTTCCTACCACCACCACTGTGAACAGTTTTGACACAGTAGCTTTCTCTAGGTTGGCGTATTTGCTCTGAATGACTTTGTACATCTTAGGGGACAAATTATCGAACACCCACTTTAGTTATAAAAGGTCTATGGGCTACAAAACATGTTCATTAAGTTCTGTGCACAAAATCACTCTCACATAAAGACATTCACCAGCATTATTCTTCACAGTTTCAGGCCCTTTCAAAATGAGCCTTTTAAGGGCTCTGTCCCTTTTATGCAAATAAGCTGTTGCTGGTCACGCCTCACCCATCCCAAACTAACTGCCTTTAAATTCTGGATTTTACATTAGAATCCATGCCCTTTCTTTCTTTCTTTCTTTCTGTCTTTCTGTCTGTCTTTCTTTCTTTCTTTCTTTCGTTCTTTCTTTCTTTCTTTCTTTCTTTCTTTCTTTCTTTCCTTCCTTCTTTCCTTCCATCCATTCAGTCTGTGACAGTGGTTCTAGCCTGTACGGCAACCAGGCTGAAGGAAGGAAAGGAGGGAGAAAGAGAGTGAGAGATACACTAGATGGACAAAAGTATTGAGACATTTAACACGTGAAAACAGAGGTGCTATCCAGCCCTATATGTTGGACCCCGAGTCGGACCCAGAGCGAGATGAACACTTCAAGTGAGACTCGCCTCTGCCTGTAAACACAGTGCTCGGCGTCTTATCCGTACTCATGGCGGATCTTCAACTAATCTAGTGGGTGGGGCTCGACAGGTGAGGGGCAGTCCTATGCATATTTCCTTAGTGTGATGTCACAAAAAGAGAGCAATCCAAACGGCTTGAAACTGTGAAGAATAAAGCTGGTGAATCTCTTCATGTGGGATAGATTTTGTGCAAAGAACGTCATGAACATGTTTTGTAGCCCATAGACCTTTTATAACTTGTTTTTTAAATAAGTGAGTTTTGCATATGTCCCCTTTAATTCAGAAATTAAGAAAAAAAATCTACTTTTAAAAATCTGGTTTTAAATCATGTACTAATACTGCTCGCAACTCCATAATAGCATCCTTCGTGTAGGTGGTCCACTGTTTTCAAAGTACTATATTTATCCTGAACACCACCACTTTAATCCCTTTTCTTCACATTCCAAGGTTAAAGTTGGTTAAAGTTACTGAATAACCACTGCATTTAGCTGACTATGAGTTTGAAGAAGAGCCAAGTGCCGTCAAATTCATTCTGATATGCTGTTTAAATGGATGAATATTCACTGCTCTTTGCTCGGATCCCCGTTAAAAAACCAGAAAATCTTGGCCCTTTCTTGAACTGCCTGAACAATGCTGAAGAAGAATCCATTCCACTTCATAAACATCAATAAAACTATTACAATCCCGGCTCGACGAATGTATTTGCATAGTCTGTGTTTGTTCTTATCTTTCTTCTGATCTTTTTCCTGCAATACAACAGACAGTTATTTGTTTTCTTTGTGTTAAATGCCCATTAAAAAGTAAACACTGCAAACCTATAAATTGTTCATTCTTCTTCATACTTACAGAAGCATGCTCCTTTAAATAGCTGGCTGCCTTCTTGAATGCTTCAGTGTTTATTTGGCCACTCAGCAGTCCCCTGTCCTCAGAGAAAATGACGTCCACAAGAATAACCCCTTCTCTCCCGTACTCTCTGGTGGTTGGTATGACGGGCGACGGTTCATTCGTTTGGTGCAGCACTATCACAATAGTGTGTTTGTTGCCTGCAATAGTCCAGGAAAGAGACACAAATGCTTTGCAAAGATCCACAATTCTTTAAAATAACATATAATACATTTAACTTGCCGTACAGTCAGGTTGAACTTTTTTGTTTATTTTATTAATAATTCATCCTGAACACCACCATATGCACCATAACTACTGTTAGTGCATATATCTACTGCAAATTTACACACAATGTCTTGTAACGTGTGGTTTGTTCCAAAATATTGGTATTCATAAGCTTAAACATATGTGGTATTCAGACAGCAAACGTTTTTTTACAAAGCTATTGTTAGCAAATGAAGTTCCAAGATTTTTGCACCATTGTAATTCAGTTTTGGTCGGTTCCTCTGAACAGTGGGGCTTTAATTCACCACGGTTCTGACGATCCTCATTCTAAATCTTCTACAAACTCTCAAGAAGATTAAGGCCAGGAGTTTGGCTAGGTCCACTTTTCAAAACCTAATCTTGAATTTTATGTTTGTTATCTTGCAAAATCATCAATCGAGATGAATTTGTCCTCTAATATCGCTCCATTCACCCCCCCCCCTCAAATTATATGGCCCAAAAGCAGCCCCACATCATGATGCTCCCACCTTCGCACTCCCCTGGTAGGTGTGGTCTTTACCTTTATTTAAACACGACACCTGAATTGTTGTAAAAGTATTCTATTTCTGTTTAGTCTGATCAGACGATAGTGCATATATATATGCACACTAAAACCAGACCAAAACATTTTGCGGATGTCAACTCTGTGGACCCAGTTTGAGGAAGAACCTTTTCTATTCCAGCATGACTGTGTCCTAGTGCACAAAGTAAGCTCTGTAAAGACATGCTGGAGGAGTTCAGTGTGGAAGAACTTGATTGGTCCACACAGAGTCCTGACCTCAACTCCATCCAGCACCTTTGGGATGAACTGGAACGGCGATTGTGATCCAGACCTTCTCGTCCAACATCAGTGTCTGACCTCATAAATTCAAGATTTAAGATTTTTATTTGCCATTTGTGCATGAGACCAGCAGTCCATGCACATTGGAATTCTTGTGCAAAGCTCTCCGAGTCAGGTTACATTTTTTGATAGGTAGAAAAAAGACAGAAAAAAGCACAGAATAGAGCAGTCTACTAGTAGTATTTAAAATATAAAGATATATATAAAGATATAAGTATCACTGGATTTTTTTTTTACTACAAGTACTTGCACATTTTCCTATTGCACATATTGAATACCTGTGTACCTCATAGGTGGGAGTTTTAAAAGTTGCCAATCCCAGAACACTATTTATAGCATAAATGCTACAGAACACAAATTCCCACAGAAACTCCAGAATGTTGTGGAAAGTTTTCCAAGAAGAGTGGAATCTGTTAGAAGTCTATGGATTTGAATGCAATGTAATTAAAGTCCCAGTTGGTGGAACGGTCAAGTTCGTCCTTTTGCTGGTTGTTTAGGTTTGGGTGGCGTCCTTGAAATGAACCTCTGCTGCTCAGCGCCGCCCCAAACTAAACAACCAGCACGAGGACGAGGGGATGTAGCGGGCCAGGCCTGGGCATCACAGTCAGCTGTACTCACAGGTGGGAGGTTTAAAAGTTGCCAATCCCAGAACATTATATCTCCTTGCTGCTGATTGGCTGCTGCCATTTGACGCTGCAGTTCAGAATTTCCCTGTAGAGCCTTTCGAGTGGTTTTGTGTTTTATTTAGTTCTTTTTAAAGCCTATATTTTTAAGACTGTAAATACATGTATGTATTACTGTATTTGCCTGCTTCAACCAAAGAAAACGCACGGCAGGAATTACAGTCCAATCTATACAGCGGTAACATCGCTATTTACATTCTAGCACTGCGGGAGTTCAGTGTAAACTGTACAGTACGGAAACGGGTTAACCTTTACATTTTCTTTAAGAATAATGTATTATGAGATTAAAATGAAATTAAAGTGTTTTGGGAGCATATTTGGAGGCATATTTAGGGTTTACACTATAAAAATAAACATTTTTAGGTGTTGTTTGACCACATCACAACAACATGGGTTTTCACTAAATAGATAAGATAGACAGACAGACAGACGTGCAATGCTTTTATGATTTTGAAATGTTCAAGCATGCGCAGAACTGGGTCTAAAGACAGAATAGTGTAGATTCGATGTATATAATCAATATACGTGTCTCAATATTGATTTATCTTTGCTACAAATGTCGTAATATAAAGGTTTTATCACAAAAAGAGGCAGACATGCACCGTGTTTACCTTTAATTCGAGAGAGAGCAGCGTCAATATCGGTTCCAGCTCTGGACACGATGGGACAGAAAACCACATTAACATCACTCTCATTTTTATCTTCCACAATATCCACCTCAAACAGAATATTGAGACGCTGAATGATCTGGGAACGGACGTCTGCGATGCGGTGGTCGCTTTCAAAGTGAACCCGGACAGCTGGTTTAGAAAACAGAACCATAATGATCCTCCTGCAGACTCACTGAGAAGATACTCCACTTTTCTGTGCACTCAGTCCTCCCCGTGGTGCAGTCTGACTTTTGTTATTCACAGAAATACACAACGACCTCCAGTCTGGAGCGAAACACGCTTTACTTTCGCTTTCTTTTTCCTTCACTGCCACGTCACATACACGACCTTGACAAAAGTATTGGGACGCATGATCATTACAAAGACGGGGACTTCAAAGGCATTGCATTCGAATCCACTTTAATGTGGAGTTGCAGCTATGACAGCTTCCACTCTTCTTGGAAGACTTTCCACAAGATTCTGGAGTTTCCACACTGAACTACTCCAGTTACGTCTTTATGCAGCTCGCTTTGCGCACTGGGACACAGTCATGCTGGAATAGAAAAGGTTCTTCCTCAAACTGTGTCCACAGAGTTGGAAGCACAGGGTTTGTCCATAATGTCTTGGTCTGCTGCAGCATTAAGATTGTCCTTCACTGTATGGGGCCCCCTGAAAACACTTCTGTCCCAATACTTTTGGACAGTGCAATAAAAGCACTTCTGCTCCTGAGAGTTTATTGTTCAAGAAGAATTAAAAGTATGGCTTGCTGATCTCTGTTTATCTGCTGTTTCTGCTACTTTGAGGTCAACCTTTAGTTCTTTTCCTTTGTTTTCATTGCTCTGAGAGAAAACTTGCATGGCACAGTTGCACAGACAGGTTCTGATCTTTCTTTGCAGTAGAGGGCAAGTAAATAAAGTTGTCTCGGAGTACTTTAAGAAGCTCATTCACCTTCACCATGAAATCTTACCAACTAGTGGCAGCATCTTTATTGGGACACCAGGTACACAATACCATTTCGAATTTTGCAGCTCAATTATTTATAATTTTAATTTTGTTTGTAACACACATATGTAAAACTGCACAAACATCTTAATCCATCTCTTCCAACGCCAGACTTTATTGTATGTTAATGTGTTCTTGAGGAACAGTTCTCCAGGCTTCCTGAAGGACTTCAGAGCCTCTCATTTCCAGTCCAGTCCCTGAACCTGACCAGTTTCAGAGGAATGTTTCTGTTGGTTAAGACACACAGTGACCTACATATAAATCATTCAAGCAGAACAAAGAGCATCTAACTGAAGTCCTGAACCAGTGAAGAACCAGGAGCAGATGATCCCAGATGATCAGGCAGTGATCAGTATACTGGTGGTGCTCTTTGTTAATCCAGTTACAAATATATTATATATTATAGCTCAAGAAAACAGAAAAGAACAGATAGAAGCAATACTACTGAAGTACTGAGGAACGTCTTTGCAGTACTTTAGATCAGCAAACAAAGTGATGCCTGTTAGGCTGTATTCTTATTCTGAAATGTAATGATAAACTAAAAGCACTGACATCATTGTAACACTGATATTTAACTACTCTGAGTAGGATTACTCTTCAGATGGCGACAAAAAATTGAAAATGGAAGAAAATGCTGCCGCCGGATAAGAAATGGACAACCTGACCCTGGGCTAAAATCTGCTTTCAGGGGCAAGAGTAATTAAAAAAGTGACTTAATGGAAATTAATAATTTGGTTAGTTATATTACCTTTTTTTTAGTAGTTCATTTCATTTTGTGGTGCGCTAACAATGTTGCACTTGATATAGTTTTGTCACTCTGAACATTTTAAATGCAGAATCTTCACAACAGATAAACGTATTTAAAAGGAAAAAAAGGCTGGAAGGCCAAATGGCATCATTTTGTCATTTGTATTTCATGTACTTTTTCTGATGAGCGCAAAATAACTTGGAAAGGGTGACATACGTGTAATCCGGTCCACATGTTTCACCCAGAGGTAACCTTTACTCAAACGTCCTGATGGAGATCGAACCCAACCGAAAAGCCTCTGGATCGTTTTCAAACAAAGAGTCTTTTACTGCCATAGAAGCCCAATGACAGACGGCTAAAGAAGTGCGCTGAACAAGCGTGGGTGCTTCAAGATTTATTATTTTGCATCCATCTTTGAAACAAAAAGGAACACAAACAACTGGGGTTCGCACATCTGCTGTTACACATCTCAAGAGTAGAAGTGCTTGGATTAGCATCTGGTTTCCATATCCCCTCATGCGGTGGTTCTAAATCCTTGTCCTGCAGTACCACAGCTCTGCGTGCCTGTTCTTACTGATCTACACTCCCAGTTCACCTCAGGAAGGGCGTGTTCATGGGTTGCATTGCTTCAGGGGTACAGGGAGGTCAAAAAACACACAGGGCGGTTGTAATGCAGGACCAGGACAGAAAGCAGCCCTGTTTATATATTCTGAGACAGGACTGAAAACTGTCAGGCATCCGGGGAGTGCCCCAGAGGACCAGTTTGAGAACCACTGACCAAGAAATACAATTATATGGAGCGACGTAAACTAAGCCGAAATCAGCAGCACTTGTTTGTCAGTCTGATGCAGAAGCCCTCACATAAAACCTTGAAAAATGGTGCCATTGCAGAACGAATCAAAGTAATAAAACTAGCACAGATGCTATTAAACTCATCCAAAGCTAAAACCCTTGTGCATGTGTCGAGGTCAGAAACGACCAACCGCAGTGTCCGAAAACCAACAAAGCTATGCAGAAAAAGAAAATCTGGTTTGCTTGTCCTCTGCAGATGAAGTTGCATTTTGTTGTTTTGCATTTTTAAGATGGCAAAATTTACTCCAACATGGTCCTGCCAAAGTGCTTCACTGGCACACGTTTTTGTTGCAAATGTACAGTAAGCAAGTTCCTCCGTCGCAGCCAGCAGGAGTGCACAGGGCGGCATTTCTCTGGGCATGTGCACTGCAGGTCTGGGAAATCGGGAAACGGGGCCGTTCCTCTTTTTCCGATTACATGAAGTCATCAGAGTCATTGCCATCCTGTAAAAAGACAAAAAAAGAACAGTGATTTCTAAAGGTTTTGCATTATATTTTGTGTGTATATATATATATATATATATATATATATATGCATAAACACATGTATACATAAATCATGCATAAACAGTGTTGGGCAAAAATGTATTTCATCTACTGATTACTCCCTTTAAAAGTAATCAAATTACTAATGTGATTACTTTATTTCAAAATTAATTACTTACATTACTAGTTAGATTACTAGTTTCTTCCCCACCCTCTAAAGAAACTCCTGAGTCAGCTCAAACACATTTTATTATTAAGTATTACAAACCTACAACAACTCATAATAATGTTCTTGCCTTTAACCGAAGTTAATTTAAAGTAATGGCTATATTTCCAGCTACTGAACGCGTACTTCTCTCTCCAAGCTCACTTTGGTTTGTTTTGAGCTGGTGTCGCATGAATGTAGGTCTCCAGTAAATGATGTCACGCATGCGACTGTCAGACAGACAACTGCTGGCTGCTGACAGCTTACTGTGAATTATTTCTGTTCTTACAATATAGATGTTATAGCATTTTATCGGTAACACAGCCGTAACGTAAAGTTTCTTGAAATTGTAACGATAATCTAATGATCAATTTAAAAATTATAACATAAATTACTGCGCTACTTAAAGAATCAAATTACAGTAACACTTTACTACCCAACACTGTGCATAAATGTAAGCAATACATAATGCAAAAAACAAACTGCAGAAATATAAAGGACTACCTCATTGGTGGTCATGTTGTCACTCTTCATTAGTGATGAGTAACTCCTGTATAGAAACAGTCTTATTTAGCGGAATACATAAATATGAAAGATTTAGATTTTCAGGCAAGGTTTAATCCTCATGCAAAAAAGCCCGGAGTTTATGATGAACATGAGGACGAAGGAGAAAGAAGAAATGATGCGGCAGAAATATGTGGTATGTAACAGTTTTCACAGTAAAAATAAACACCGTCACAGTTACCAGTGTTAGTGTTGTTTTCTATCTTTCCTTTGATTCAAAGTATTTTTCCTCAAATGTGACCTGATCTGGCAAAATGAGTCACAGTGAGAAAAATGAGAAGCTTTAAAATGATATCTTGGTCAAAGTTGTATCTAAAGCGGTTGTCAAGTACAGTCATTTGAATTATGGTAGCACAGCACCATTTTCCAACTGAAAAACCGAGAAAATCGCATTTAAAGTTTTTGCCGTTTTTTTGTTGATCTCTTTAACGATCCATAACATTCAAAGAGATGCACCCAGTATTCAACAACAACATTTTACTACAGGCATTTAGATACTTAAAATACAGAAAATCAGACTGAAGACACATCACTAGAGCCAAAGAACTCATTGACCAACTTGATTCAGTCTTGCTGGCAGCAGCAG
>JBBPDC010060953.1:0-11021 GCA_037974485.1 Hemigrammopetersius urotaenia
TCCTGAAGTGTTTCCAGTTAAGTGTACCATATGCATCAGACGTTTAGCCAACGTTCCGTGGGCGTGACGTCTGAGGCGGAGAGTATCCACTACACTCACCAATCATTAGTACAGATTCAGACATGCAGATGTGTCTGATCACTCAGATGCAAGTGAAAAAAGGGTAAAGGGGGCATTTGGCTGAAGCTCTGGTCCAGAGTGACTTACAGTCATTAGTTACAGGAACAGTCCTACTGGAACCACTGAGGGTTAAGTGTCTTGCTAAGGGACACAATGGTAGAAAGTGGTGGTTTGAACCAGCAACTTTGTGGCCATCACGTTCACAGGCAGGTTTTAACCTGCTAAACTACTACCACCCTTAAATAAGAATAAGAAGTGGAGATCATTTTAGTGTTTACTGCACAGTGATCTGCTGCAAAACGTTCAGGGTAACTGCAGTGGTTGTTGGAATTGGAGTGACGTGTGCACTTTCAGTTAGCCAATAAGTGTACATAGCTGTTAGTAACTCTGCAACAAAGAGTAAAATTCACAGTCGCCTGACTGACTATCAAGTTTCTCCTTTTGAGCTTATTTAATGTAAAGGGCAAATAAATGTTAAAGTTTGTGTTGTACTGCAGCGTTACCAAATAGCCAATAGCCACCAAAGCTGAGCTCGATCCCCTCACCTGGCAGTTCCTTGCCCTTCCTGTAGTGGTCATGCGGTCGTGGTGCAGCGTTCTCAATGGACAGCTTGTTATTGAGGTACAGAAAAATGAGGATCATTAGAAAGACAAAAACTCCGACGGCAGAGAGGAACCCCAGAGCTTCAGGAGAAACTGCGGAGACAGAGATGAATAATTCAATCAGTCAACAAAGTCGATAAGCTGTTCATGATTTTAATCAAGAAATAAAGATGAAAAGGTGGAGCCGCGCTCATTTAAAAACAAACTGCTCTATAAATGTTTAGAAGATCCAAACATCATTCTGACAAACAGTAATGCTCTGAAGGAAGTGTAGGGTGCACTATGTCTTCTACAGACAGACAAACCCATAGATAAAAAGAAAAAGTCAAAAAAGGCCAAAAAGTCACTTTTAGATTACAGATTATTAACAAACAATGCAAGCACAGCAAATCATTAACAGGAGTCTTCTGTTGATGCACTCTCCATGATGCACATTGTTACATTTAGGCAACACAATATTACACTGTACACTGTGAAGCATTAAAAACTGCAGTCTCATGGCAATACAGGTCTGATGGCAATTACAAAACTCCTTGTGACAAAGTGACTCATTTCAAACGGTACATGGGATGAACTGGGATACCGCCCACCACTATGATTAAGGCATTCATTGTAGCCGGAATAAAGAAAGTTTAGTTTTGAGATACAGAAACTGTGGGTGTGTGTGTGTGTATAAAACTGTGACACAGGAAAAGAGCTGCTGGTATAAAATTGATCTAGAGCCGAGTGCTTCAGCTGTGAGTGGAGTTACATAACAGTATGAAACAGGGGAAAGGAAGCACTCTATGGCTTCCCCACAGCTTCTCCCAGTGGATTTAGAACCTGAACCATGCTGTAAACACAATTCACATACACACACCGAACTGTTCTGCTTTAAACAAACAACTTACAGCCTGACTGCCACTGCTAATGCCCTTTATTTATTAGATACTGCACATTCTCTGTCCGGTTGTTATTATTCGCACAATTATTCATAGCTGTCTCCACTGACAGAATACAGTATTCTTTCAAACGTTGACTGCAGTAAATGTTGTCCTGTCCTGTTATGTTGCTCATGATTTTCTTGCGCACTTTGTCTCCTGCTGTCTTTGCACTCCGTTTTCTCCAGTCCACACCTCTGTAGTTTGTTCTTGTGTTGCACCATGATCTCGGAAGAACGTTGTTTTGTTTCACTGTGTTCTGTGTTTATGGATGAAATGACAATAAACCTGCTCAACTTAACTGCTCATCTGGGGTATTTTAAAAAAGCAGGGGTATTAATTAGGGAACTCCTCCCTTTGCTGTATTCACAGTCTACTCCTCTGAGAAGGCTAGCAGTCAGAACATTGCTGTGAGGATTTGATCGTAAACTCACTCCAGAAAACAGTTTCAAAGCTCAACAACGCTGGCTTTTTATCTAGTTCACCTCCAAAACATAACACCCCCAGCTTGGGTAAGAGGATACAAGTGGCAGAAAATACTAATGTCCAGTGCAGTAAATCAGAAGCCAAGTCTGATGTGGATCACTGATCTTGCAGTGTGAGGCAAGCTAGACTATACTGTAGGAGCAGTGTCCAGTGCTAATCATCTAGTGTCTAGACACTTTTTGCCCCTTAAAAAAATTAAAGGCACTGGACCATTGTGCTGTTCCTAAACTGTACTCTAATGGCAGAAACTGTAGCACAGTTAGATTTTCTATTTAATCTTTTAGCCTATTAATGGAGTTCCTGACGACTCCCTCCTACAAATAGCAAGTGACGGGATCTGACATTTCAGAAGCAGCGGGAGACGTGCACACCATTCCAGGGACTAAACGGCTAAATGAGCTTTATTCCTTCTTTTTTAAATCAGCTGATTATGCATGAGACCTCTGTGACTCACGGCTCTCCTCAAAATAAATCTGTTTACTAAACCCAGTTAAAATGATTGATTTTTCAGAGAAGCTCCATGACACCACAGCTTATTTTGGTTCTTAATAACCAAAAGCAAACCAAACAGCTAAAATGATCAAGAAACCAATCAATCAAGTGAATCAATTCTTCGGCAGAGTCGAGTGGAGGGAAACACACACAATAGTAGGCAGGCAGTGTTAAAGGCATCATGAATCAGTGTATACGTGTAAGTGCAGAGAACAATATATAAATGTACATATTGGTGCCTTTTAGTTGCATTACCGCCACCTTCTGGTTGAAAAATACATGGAAAAATAATTATATTAAAGATGATGGGTGCCTGAACTATTTATTTTTCTGGAATTTAATACTAATCCAACTCTAAATGTATACATATCCTCAATCAGATTTTGAATGAAAAACTAAAAAAATAAACTAAACTGAAATGGTTGTCAATTTTTTTTGTCAACATCACCTTTCTGCCCTGGCAGACTCCTGCCTAAATATGTGATTTTTCTCTGTACTAGAGGACAGCAGACAGAACAGAACAATGTCTCGCAAACACACACACACACACACACACACACACCACAAATATAATAAAAAAAACCCCCGCCCTTGCCCTCTGCTATTTCCAGAGCAGTAATTGATTTATGTGTTGTGTTGTTGCCAAAGAGAGTCTGATCAATGGCATGATAATTTCTTCCCGAAGTCCCTTCCGTCTCTATCTGTCCTCCTCGTTCCATTTAATTATTCTCTTTCTGAAAAGCACTGTCCATCAACAACACAGCATGTCAGGAGTGGGTCAGCTTTTCAGCACTTGTTTCTCTTCTTTTGATGTTTATTGTGCACTCAGTCACCTTCAGGCATGCAGAAATAAAGACTGTCAGTACTTCCATCAGTACAATATTATTGAATCCATATTGGGACAGTTATGTCATAGGACACAATACACAATACAATACACATAAAGAGTGACTGAAAATGTCCATTATTGTAATATGCTTCCCACCATCAGTACAGTCGACTGGTATTCCTCTGTTTGACTGACCTGGGCAGATGACATCCATGAAAACAATCTGCCACAACAGTAGCAACAAAACAGGGAAAAAACACTTTACATAATCCCACTTTATTATTACACATACGAATGCTGAGAACCAAATAAATAATGAAATGCCTGAATGACTAAATAAATCCTGTGCTTGTCCCTGTGGGACCCGGCACACCTGTGGCTCTTAAAAAGTGCGTCACATGAAACTATATTTGGGTCAGACAAAAAACACACTCGTCTGAGAGGGAACATAAAGTGGGTCAACGAGGGAAGACAAGAGAACAGGAACACCTGGAGAGAGAGAGAGAGACAGACAGAGAAAGAAAGATAGAGAGAGAGAGAGAAAGAGAGAGACCACAGAAAGGGCGAGACAGAGAGACCAGAGAGGAGAGAGAGAGAGAGAGAGAGATCACAGAAAGGGCGAGACGGAGAGAGAGAGAGAAAGAGAGACCACAGAAAGGGCGAGACGGAGAGACCAGAGAGGAGAGAGAGAGAGAGAGAGAGCTAGAGAGAGAGGGAAAGAGAGAGACCACAGAAAGGGCGAGATGGAGAGACCAGAGAGGAGAGGGAGAGAGACCACAGAAAGGGAGAGAGAGAGAGAGCCACAGAAAGGGAGAGAGAGAGAGAGAGACACAGAGAGAGAGAGAGACAGACAGAGACAGAGAGAGAAAGAGAGAGAGAGAGAGAGACAGAAAGAGGAAGACCACAGAAAGGGAGAGACTAGAGAGAGAGACAGACAGAGAGAGAGAGAGACAGACAGAGAGAGAAAGAGGGAGACCACAGAAAGGGAGAGACCAGAGAGAGAGAGAGACCACAGAAAGGGCGAGACAGAGAGACCAGAGAGGAGAGAGAGAGCTAGAGAGAGCGAGATAGAGAGAGACCAGAGAGGACAGAGAGAGAGAGAGAGACCAGAGAGGACAGAGAGAGACCAGAGAGAGAGAGACCGAGCACAGAAAGAGACCAGAGAGAAAGAGAAAGAAAGAGAAAGAGAGACAGAGAGACAGACAGACACCACAGAAAGGGTGAGACGGAGAGACCAGAGAGAGAGAGAGAGAGAGGCAGAGAGACCGATCAGACAAAAAGGCTGGAGAATTTTGAAAAACGGACCACATCCCTCAGAAACGTTGCTCATGAGGAGTCCTTTAAATTTCAGAGACTATATTAAATGTGAACATTTCACGGTAGCGATTCACCTCACACTCTAATCCTCACTCAAACACCACAATCCCCTCAAACCACAACAGCTTTTCAATACAGATCTTATTTTTAGATTTTATTCCAGTTAGTCACACATTGCTCACAGCGATCCTACAGTTAAGATCCCCCTCACCTACAATCCACAGAGCATCCCAGAATATTACTAAAGCAACAAAAGAAAAAAGAAAGAAGAAAAAGCCCAATAGCTCTCCAGCCACACACACACTGCAAACCACTTCTTTGGACCTTTTTCTCTCCAAAGACTGAACACCTACCAACAGCCCTGCTTTGTTAGTACAGTAAAAGTGATAAACGCATCAGACTTTCAATGCATTTTTGAGGCCACGAGAGCTTCAGTGAGTTCCCAAACCGTCTAGTCACTATCCAAAAGCTGCTCTTCACACCAAGGAAACATATTAATGGACATGAAGCTCAGATAGACACCGTACCCCATAAGCACTGCTTTATTAACTAAATCTTTATGAAATTATCATGAATCTGAACATTTCCAGCAAAGCTGCCCAAGCCTCAAACTTCCGCCGCCGGTGTGTGAAGAGAACGCGGCGGGTTTGGGTTTGGGTTGTGTAAGAGGTGATACAGCGTTTTGGTCCTGGATGCTGTTGCTTGGTGATGTTGTCATAGAAACAGGCACAGTCATGTCAGAACGCTCAGACTGGCTTCGAGTACACTTCACTCCCACATAGCGACACACACACACACACACACTAGAGTACTGTAAACTCCCACACACTGGCAGAACACAAGAGCTCTCCAGGGCCCACGATTACACACTCACTTATACTCTCACACACACACATACACACACACACACACACACACTACTTTCCATATGTGGCCTACTTCCACCTCGCTCAGTACAGAAGCAGCAGGTGTCGTGCACATTAAAATGAGCCTGACCGACTGTAACGGCCCTGTAATCAGCCCTGAAAACAAATAAATACATTTCTGGGGTTCCCCTTTAAACCAAAGTAATGTAATTTTATACGAATGAATTTAGACTCACTGAAACGGAGCAAAAACTCAATCAAAACAAGTAGAAGCAGTCAGAGCTGCAGACCGTCACCTACTGCCTAAGTAGTGTATTTAAAGGCTCAGACCAGAGCCCTGGATTTACACTGTCACACCAGAGAGTGGCTTCATCAGCAGCACTGAGCTCTTCTCAGGTTGGAACAAAGCAGAGGTGCATACATTTGAATTCTCACAGTACTTTAATATCAAAAGAATAAACAGTGTAACATTTAATGGCCATGTTTCATGCTAGTCTTTTTTTAAAATAATAACAATAATAATAATAATAATAAATATAACTCATTTTGTAGCAGGTGCCATATGGTGGCTTGAGCTGTCATTACAGATCACATCCACTATTATAACAGACATGATAATATTAGATGTCGCAACAGTTTAGCTCACATGCCAATGTAAAGTTATGCACTCAAACAACATGTCTGTCATGACCATTACCACTGGTTGGGTGATTAGGAGAGTTTACTCAATCAATCAGCAAAGCCAGCGAGCCTGTAGAACCAAAAGGGGAATATGCCAAAACTGCAGATAATTGTACAGCAGATACAAGACAAGTTCAGTTTCAGTTTTATTGTCGCTTTACATGGAAGCTTCTGGTGACTGAAGTGTGACAGCAGTGACAGATGCTCAACTGTTGATCTGAATGGTTGTTTTCATTGATCCCACAAGGCCAACCACACTTGTAGAGTCTGTGTGTGTGTATGGGCCTATACCCCTAATTGTATTTTGGTCTAAAATGGTCAAACTAGCTGTTTTGCTTCCTACTAAGTGAAAATTAGAGCTCAAATAAACAAACACTAGTGACGGTGTGGCTTCAGCAAACATAACTGGAGAAAAACAGGCAGAGATTTCACATGGAGGTTTACAAACAGTAAACTCAGGAAGCATAACTCAGTAAATAACTTCTGTTTTCCTCTATTTGCATGCATTCTTCTCAACTCAACAGATGACGAACATACCTAGTTCACACTGTTGCAAAACACACACACTGTGATACCTAAGCTGTAAATAATCAGGATCAGCTAAAAGGATCATTTTCTCTTTTCAAAAGACACTTTACTCACTTCCGATCTTTGAACTTCTGAAATCAGGTAGACACTTTAGGAGGGGTATGGCAGAACAGAGAGGTCTAGGAGACGTGACGATCTCCATGAACAGGCCATAAAACTCCTTAACCAGGACACGACATCACTTTTAACTGTTCATTAAAATCCAAACTGAGCTCTCTACCTCAGTGCACTGTCTTTTATTTATGTCTATATACATCCGCAGCTACCAGCACACTGCACTTCAGATCTTGTATACACTTGTAATTTACAGCATTTATCAGATGCTTTTATCCAAAGCGACTTCCATTCCCTAACTACAGGGGGCAGTCTCAGTCTCCCTGGAGCAACTTAGGGTTAAGGGTCTTGCTCAGGATTCGAACCCATGATCTCTTGGTCCAAAGGTAAGTATCCTACCCACTGAGCTACCTCCACCCTCTTTTATTGTATTGCAACTCTCATACAGTTTCATGGATGTTTTGGGGCACATTTTACTGTAGGCTGTATTTCAGTAGTGGCAACGTTTCACATGATAAGCTGCTCCAGGACCTCTGGGTCGCCTCTAAGTGTGCTGATCAAAGCATTCACTAATGTTCAACCCTTCTCAAACCCAAAGCCAAATCCAGTCAGTCCCAGGAGAGGGACAGGCTGCTCATTAAACAGAGTGGACCAGGAAGAATCGAAACGTAGAAGGTCCAGCCTCACAGAAATTCTGCAACACTGGATAAAAATGACCTAGACACTTTAGCAACTGAATGTCCTGAGCTCTCTGCCCTTTTTGAGAGAGTAAACACACAAAGATGCAGAAAATCAACAGGACAATGACACAGAAAAGCAGGGACATTTCATAAATGTGAAAGACAGTGACAGTTTAAAAGGACAACACCACACAGTGATCAGTGATTATGATGGCATGGTGAAAGTTGCTCACAAGTACAGATTCACTTCTGCTTTTTTCCCCAGAAAGCAGGATTTTTCAGTCAATAAAATAATATAATTTAAATCATAAGTCTTGGACTTCAGAAACCAAAAAGTGCCAAAAAGGCATTTCTCTAATAAAATGAAACTCAAATGAAAAAGACCATATTACACTATACAGTAAACCCAGTAAACACAGTATACAGATCGGGACTCGCGGATCCAGTCACACACGTTTTTTGTTTTTTTTTTAGAACGAAACTGATCGTTTTACCCGGAAATATTCAAAACAACGCAGAACCTGCAAATATTCTCCGCTTTTTTTTCTTCTTCGTGCCAATGTTTTTTTTTTCCCAACTAATTTTAGTTCTTCTGGCTCCCCGTGCATGGCCGTAGGGCTCTCTCTTACACTCTCTGTATCTCTCTCTCGCGCGCACTCTCTCTCCGTCTGTCTCTCTCTCGTTCGTGACTTTTCCGGAGCGCGTCTCTCTCCCTCTCTCTCTCTCTCTCTCGTTCGTGACTTTTCCGGAGCGCATCTCTCTCCCTCTCTTGCTCTCTTGTTCTGGAGTGCATGGATCGTCTCTCTCTCGCGCTCTCTTACTCTCTGTCTCTCTCTCGCGCTCTCTTACTCTCTCTCTCTCTCTCTCTGTCTCTCTCGTTCGTGCTTTACATTTTCGTTAAGGGTAATGTATTAAACTGTTTAAAATTAAATTAAAGTGTTCTGGGAGTACAGAGTTCTGGGGGCATATTTAGGGTTTACACTATTAAAATAGACATTTTAAGGCATTTTTTGACCAAAACACAACAACGCGTTTTTTCATTATACGCGGGTGCTCGTGAAATGTAACCCCCGCGAATAACAGGGGCTTACTGTACACTGTTATGTTAGGGGGTAGTATACAAATTCTAATAAACATTTTGTGTTGTGTTGATTTGCTGTGATAGGATTTTTTGCAGCAAGGGGATGCTGTAGCTATAGCAATTTGCTTAGTAGTGCACATAATGGAAATACGTATTTTAGATATCTCCCTCGCATTACTGTTATCATTGCATTAGATAGTATTACCACAGTACTTTGACACAATACATTTTGCGTACAGCCTAACAGGTACATATTTCTACTATTTCTGATCCTGAGATCGACAAGGCAGTGGAGAAGCATTAACCTCAGTAACAGCCAACAACGAACCCTGGAACAAGATTCCTGACAGTTCAGATAAAGCAAAACACATCACGACGTCCGCTGCTCATTTTACATGCAAAGATCTGAGGCCATAAAAAGGAAAACAATCGTAGTGAATCAGGATATTTATATAATCGCAGCACTCCCAATACATATCGAATATCGGGAGGTCACTGGTGATTCCCATCCCTAGTAATTGCTTTGAATACAGCTTGCACATTGTGTTGTGACAGTTCAGTTTTGCAGTGTTTTTGTACTTGTGTGACAAATGTTATATTGTGAAACACTGAAAACTGATCTCAGACCTGCAGTCAACAGCAATGTAAGAGGTCAAAGGTAGAGTGGCAGTTTTTTGTGAACTGACCACTTACCTTTTCTGATGCAGATGAGTTCATGTACTCCACAGCTACGTTCCCCACCTGTGGAGAAAAGCAATGCAACATTTAATGAAAATGCACAAACACACAGATGGGGAGTGGAACGGAACATGGCAACACTGATACCTGCTTGGACACTGAGATGGACAGTACATGGAGTGTCTTCATGGATTCTTTCAATGGAAATGATCGGATAGTGACAACAAATACAGTCACTGTATTTAAAAATACAGTCACATTTCACTCACAGACACTGAAAATGATGGTAATGGGCTCATGAGCCACAAAGAAGAAAAAACATCCTTCCTCAATGGGCCTTCATGACATATTACACATAAAAATACACCAAGAAATGATATACTCCTCCTCGGTCCATCACTTTGGTCCCGGCTGAAGAAGGCAAGGATGATGAAACCTCCTCTGGTTCAGATGGCCAGAGATTTTTTAAGTGTCATTCCCATTGCGCCTCTATTACTGCCCTAATGACGGCTGATGAGCCATGAAATTGTGTTTGGTAACGCAGCGTGTGACAGAGACGTGCACCCACACACACAGACAGATAATAATCACTTTTAGAAGATCACTCTGTCGTCCTGCAGCCTTAACAGAAAGAGCCTCAGGTGCAGTCTGCAGTCTTTGTATGCAGTGCAACACAGGCAAGAACACAATACACTCCTTACATGTGATACACACACCTGCTCCGCGTGACCGAGGGAAAACACCTTGGCTGTGAAGGCATTATACTGCCGGCCTCTATTATAAGGACTTACTATCCAATAGAGACTCCACTGAGCTCAAAAACCAGATGTGCCTGATGACTACAAAGGTACACTACAAACACTACGAACTTTTGATGATGAAGTTCAGCCCAAGCTGAACTTAAGTTTTCTTTGCGCCATGCCTGTATCCCTCCACCATGAATGGATCCAGTTTTATGCCAAATTCCTGTCAATATTATATAATAAAACACACCTCAGGTATGTGCTGGTTATGTGCTGCTTGCATATCTGCAGTCTTTGTGTGCAGTGCAACACAGGCGATGACACTATACAAGTGTGACTGATGTGTGAGATACTACACCGCTCAGGGTACACGGTTTATGTTTCCTAGGCATGACCATTCAAATCCACTAGAATATACATTACAATACAGAAAACCAACCAAACCCGTTATATCATAGACAACCCTTAGAGATAAAGTAAAGTGGCCCCTTATAGCCATGTGTGAACACAGCACAGTTTCTCTCTGCATTTAACCCAGTCACCAAGTGAGGGTGGTAGTTGGGATTCAAACCCCACAACCTTCTGATTGCAGGGCCAACAATCTAACCACTAGGTCACCAGCAGCCCCAATGATCAATTATTTATAAATCATTTAAATTATTTCTCACTTTCATTTACTGAAATAAGCCGAGGGATTCTGAGGAAAGTGCTGAACGTCCAAGACATCTCACATAAACTGCCGATACAAAATGGAAATGCAGTCTAATTATTATGTTCATGTACAATGGTCCTATGTGCAATATAAGACATGTACAGGGTGGGCCATTTATATGGATACACCTTAATAAAATGGGAATGGTTGGTGATATTAACTTCCTGTTTGT
>JBBPDC010060994.1:0-11018 GCA_037974485.1 Hemigrammopetersius urotaenia
GCGTAAGGCGCTGCAGCGGGTGGTGAAAACCGCCCAGCGCATCACAGGGACTTCACTTCAGTCCATTGAGGACATCTCAATTTAAAAAAGGCATTTAAAACAGACCGGGAACACTAAAGTAAGGGGCGGGAGGTGAACACAACAGAAGGGTGAAATAAACCTCTCCACAGCGTACTATTAGGTATTTTAGGTGTTTAAGATGGTACACCCTAAAAACTTTCTGTATGAGATCCTTTACAAAGTCTGTAAACACGTAAACCGTAAACATTTAATCACCCACAAAAGGGCTTAAATTGTTCTTTGCCTGGTTAAATGGTTCTTTATGAAAAATGGGGATTTAAGATTATTGCAATTCAGATAATGACATAGTATGTGTAGTGTGTCTACACAACCCACTATTATATGTCTGTAAACTGTGTAAATAATGGTTCTAGATCATGCACCACTATTTCATACCACAATACTTGATATTTAAATATTAGAAGCTTACCTTAGATCTAAAAAATGCCTTCTCTGCTTCATACTGGTCATGGGTGAGGTTTCGGCTTCTGCTGCACCATTCCCACGGAGGCAACGCCTCACTGTCAGCTTGTGTTGACTCCAGCTTAGTGTTCAAACAAGCCACATACCTTCCATCACACAAGAACAGTGCCAGCCAAACAGAGGACGGGATCAAACAGGCTACGAATTTCTTGAAATATGCACATCGACATTCAAGGCCCAGGAGGTAAAGCCCAAAGACAAACGCAATAAACATGGGCACCAATAAGTAGCACAAAAAAAAAGCTCCTGTGTACCCCTCCACACAAGGACAAACAAAGTCATACTCAGCAACTTTCTCCAAAACTACCAGGATGAGACTAAATAGAGTATTACTACTGAAAGGGTACTGTTTCAGTAACTCACTCAGCTGTGCCAAAACCATCTCTAAATCTTATAATGACCAACAATCAAAAACAAAATAGAATAAAACCCTCCAGGGCTGAAACCTGCTTTAATACCCAGACTCTGCCCTCCTACTTCAGATACAGGAAACCACAATGCTGACTCTTTGAGTTTCCAGCTCCTAGAAGGAAATTTGGTGACCACTCTTCGTATCAACTCAAGCAGTTACTCATTGAGTAAGAACCCAAACCAATCCAAAATAAGCAAAAGCATTAAGTGTGTGGTTTACAATCCGATAAATGTTTTAATGAAATGTTTTGCTCTGGAGTTTGAGCCCTTTGTAGTGTTGAAACAGCAAAGTCTTTGGGGTTTTAAATGTCTTATGACCCACGGAGCAAGTGGGTTCCAGACATTAACTCGATGGAAAGAGTGCAGCTAAAAGAGGAACTCATTAGGAACAGACTCGTATTTGGGATTACGAACAAAAAGTTGTCTGAAAAGTTACACATGGACCCTGAATTAACACTTGCAAAAGTCAGGCAGAGCAAATCTGTGAAGAGACAACAGACACTTCAGCACAGTAGAGGACAATATATCAAACTTGCCACTTCTTGGCAGTAGGGCAGATGTTGAGGCTCCATGTAAGGTTCTCACGAAGGAATTTGGTGCTCCACTGGGAACCTCTGTGTCACAGGCACTGAGGGGAAGGACACAGCAGCAGGCAGCATGCCTTTCCAGAAAGGATCTTTATTTAGAAATTAAAGTTCAAGCTCTTAAAACAAACACGAACGAAAAACACAAACGACTTTCATTCCGCGTCACATGCTAGCCCTTGGATTCCACGGAGTTTCAGATTACCTTGCTCCTCCTTGTGACGGGCACTGCGTGGGAAGCCCCATTCCGTGTGAGACCGCGGCTTGCCGTGTCACTCCTGCCCGGGTTCAGATAGTCAGAGAGAGAGAGAGAGATAGAGAAGGGAAAAATACAGATAGTTCAGTGCATGCGCCATTCGTCACACTTGCACTCCCTGGATCGCTGGTACTCCTCTTCTCGTGTTCTGTCTGTGACTCCGTCAGATCAGGTTCCTCAGCCAAACCTCAGCCCACACTGGAGCAGGACACTCCCGCTGGTTCAAGTTCACAATCACACAGCAGCACATACAGTTTCAACAGAGCTTCCTTACCAGCACAGTAGAGAAATAAGGTTTCGCCAAAGCTGACTCACAGCAATGCAGACGAGGAATCCTCTCTCTACTTTATCTTTCCAAAACACATTCCTTCCAGCCTCTCACTGTTGTTTCTAGGTTGTAAATGGGTGACCATGTACTGGCTCTCTACAACACTTACAATTAGAGACAGGTGGACATGTCGTTAGGTGCCTAGCAACCCAACTACTGTGGCTTCTCCACACCTGGGCTCCATCAGCACCTAACGACCACTTACTACCAAGCACACACTCAAACCCCCCAGAGCTAGACTGCGTCCGAAAACGCATACTACTTGAGAAGGTAGTACATTTGAATGTGAACGTACTGCTCTACCGTTAAAACAGTGCGTTCTATACAGTATGAGTGAGGGCAGTATGAAAGGAATTCGGACGCACTGCATCCGCTGTGTTGATGTTGTCACGTGTCGTGTGTCGTCACAACATCGCGTTATCTTTTACCATTACAGAGGGCATTTACTCACAAGTGTAATTTAACCACAATGAACGTGTAATTTAACGTTTTCCTTAAGGTACTTACACTAGAAAAGAGATGCGTCTCCGTTTCCCGCCATTTTTTGAATATGACGTCGCCTCTCCTGCTGCCTTATGGGATAGTGCAGTGCCCATCGAATGCCTGCTACAGAATTCGGCCGGAAGCAGTAGGTCATCCGGGAACTTCTCACCTACTGTTTATCGAATACTATGAATTCGGACAAACTGCTCGCCTCGCGTACTGTTTTTGCATATACTATATAGTAGGGAAGTATGCAATTTCGGACGCAACGTAAGTGTCTCCTAATACTCTGGTGACCGGCTTCTTACCAAACCAGGTGAAGGCTTACCAGACGTCACAGTACGGCGTAATAATAAGATAGTATTAGCATCTAAAGAAAAGAACTGTGCTCTGGTACAAAGGAAAAATATAATGTAAATGTAAATGCTTGTATAAAGCTAAAGACAATCCATTAGTGAGGTTTGCACATGGTGCTTAAATAAGCTAAAATAAGTGAAAATGTAAAAAGATATAAGCAAAAATATAGATATTTACTATACACTGTACTTTATATAAGTTTTGGTTTTTTTTACTAATTTTAAGAAATATTGTGTTCGTCAGATTTCTTTTGCCTGATAATTTCAATAGTCGACCCCATGTTGTCTATAAGTACTGAAAAATTGGAATAGATGGTTTTATTTTCTTTCTGTCTTGTTGCATTGTCAGTGTATTTTCCCTAGTTTTTTGGAAACGTATTGTTTGCAGTGTGGAAAATCTTCATATAATAGCAAAGCCACTTGGTTCTGATCGTTATACTGATGTTTTTTTCGGCTTTGCAGCTCCTGATGACACCAAAATGACCCTGCGCTCCTGCTCTGCTCCTCTAAACTACTGGAACAGAAGAGAGAGAACCTCAAGCTGAAATACAGAATCTGCATTCTGCAAAGAACAAAGTTTCACCAGCTCAAAAAACTACCAAAAATTTATGGAAAATGAGATGCAATAGGACTATATTTATTAAAACGATTTCTTGAAATGAGCAGAACAATGTGCAAAAATATCTCGATCAGAGGAAAAAAATATATTGCCTTGCTATATAGAAGCTAGGCAAGTATCCTAGATATCTCAGTCGTAATTACATTACATTTTCCTTATGCTAATGGCACTTACTTTGGGGGCATTTTTTCACTGAGCAGAATTTTTTTACAGTGTATTATTTTAATATTATTATCATTATCATAATCATTGTCATTTTACCATATTTTGGCCTCTTTCCTACAACAGCTTTAATCTATGACGTGCAAACAGCACTATGGGAAAGCAAACAGCACTGATGTCTATTAGGTTTTCATTCATAAAATTTTTCCCGTCCTGGCTCTGAAATCCCCCGCATAGTTTATGGATTTCCCTGCTCGAGTGAATCAGGAAAAGATCGAACAAGTGGCAGCTGGGGCGATCTTAAGGACCAAGGCTGGGAAAGTGCATCGCATTAAACTGCATAATTTTATGTCTGGTGGACGAGGTCTTCGCTTCTGATTCTGTTTGGAATGACAGGCATGAGATTTGCTCATTAAACACCACGCTTTAATGTAAATCACCAAATGTAACGCTATGAAATGTAAAGTTGCGGATGACTGCCTGGATAGTAAACATGCTAATGCTAATTCCACTTCCCTCTCACACCTAGTTTAGTTTCTCTTTGTTTGCTTTTCTTGTTTTTTTTTAAATAGCAAGCACACGCTTAACTAGCCTGGCCCAGAATGGGAAAAGGTGTAATGTTGAGGAGCTCTCAGATGTTTGAGCCCTGTTGTAGACGGTAGCGCAGTGCGCTAGAGGCCTACGTTTAGCATTGGGTGTGTGATTTAGAGGCACCATTGTGAGTTAAGACCTTGCACAATTATTCTTCAGAAACTCAAACAGTTCGGTCCATCCCAATTGGCAGCACTAAGCAAATATACTTAGGTCGCTTTTTCTGACAAGATCAACACATGAATGGTCAGATGACACACTTGCAGTTCTCAGAAGAAGAGTAGGATCCTTTGAAAGGAGACCAAGTTTTTTCTTCTGTTTTAGGACTGGTACTACTTTGCTCTAGAGCACTAAAACTGGAGAGTCAGCTCAACCTGTCCTCTTACATTCAAGATTCAAGATTCTTTTGTCACATACAGTTACACAACATACAGTGTGCCAAATAATATTTTACTCAGTAACGGATAAAAATATCTGTGCTACAAAGTGCTGTGAGCTGTTTTGCTGGTATAGAATTAAATGGCAGAAAGCTGGTGAAATACAGTGAGGTAGAAAGGCAGGTAAGATGCATTGAGGTACATCTGCCTCTCTACGTCATAGAGCTGTTTGGAGATATTGCGCTCAGTACCCCCCCCCCTCCCCCATTGCAACACAATGCTAAATATAATAAAGTTCACCCTCATTGAACCAGCTGTTTACATAATAAACAGAACGACTACAGATCAGGTACCTCCTGTCCTGCTATGCATCATTGACATCTTCTATCATTACACAGTTTCTGTGTGTTCAAGTGAATTAGAATTTGTTTTGGCCGTGTCCTTGGTTTGCTTTCCAAGCTTTGTGTTTTCTGGTTCCTGTTAAGCTATCCTAGTGTTTTGCTTATCTCAATAAAATCAGCATGCAAGACTAACCTGTCCACCCAGTAACCCATAACTGCATGTTGCCTCGCAAGCGAAAATGTGTCTAAGATGCTCGTCCTTTGATAATAGTACATACCATTCACATTTCTTTACTGGCATGACACTTTTATTCACTAAAAATCTTGGTACCATGTATTTTGAGCAATCAAATCAAATATTAGTGATAAATAATTTGATAAATTATTACTTTGCAAATTGTGACTTTTTCAAAAAAGTGAAATGTTATACTCATTACACACTACTTCATCACAACAATGTTTCAACGAACCAGGCTGAAGCTCAGCTGCATCTCTTGGTTTTGCTATACGAACAAAACAAGATAATCAAGCATGATTGAGTAAAGGGCTTTTTTTTTTTTTTACCAACTTTTGAGGAAATTTCCATAGTTTCATTATTGGGATCAAAGTATACAACCTGCCAGACACAATTTCAAATCTAATAATTTACCGAACAAAAAAACACAACTTTTGACCATAGCAGTGTAGGCTGAAGCCCAGCTGCAGCTCATGCTTATGTTACATGGACAAACAAGATACATGATTGATTATCTGAACATTTTTAAATTGTCATTCAGAATATTTTGGTGTGAAATGACCCATTTTTGAGAAATTAACTGATTTTCTTTACAATGATGGTGGTGGGAACTAGAGGTTTTAGTGTCTGCAACACATTGATAGGAACCAATAAGAACAGGTCTGAGAATAGGTCTCAGCAAAGGTTGAGCTTTGGATGTGGCCTGAACATCTGTGCTAGAGTTCATGCTTGGATAACTCTTGTTTGATGTATACTAGAGCTTTTCTACAATTTTATGTACTGCATAAGCTGAAATATGACATTCTACACTTTTCTCCAGGATCTCAGACTCAACCCGAATGCAGATACTGTCTTCAAATACTATCAAACATTGATTACACATTTTGAACACACATACACACTGTGAAAACATCTTTCCAGCCAAACAGGACATGGTTTGAGAAAAGCAAATGCCAGCTGATTTAAAACAACAGAGTACAACATATTTACACTGATTCAAATCTGAAGTTGAACAGATCAGATGCAACAACTGCAACAACAATTACAATAACGATAATAATAACAAAAAACATTATTGAGGGTTATTGAGGTCAACAATATTTAGAATTTGTAAATCGATGCATTATCAAAATAACTGGTATAATGATTCAGTCTAATTGTAATAAGTATAATAATAATAATAATAATAGCCACAACAATAATAAGAATGATTAAATTAATAAATAAATAAGAAGGACAATATCTTCAACAATTTAACTTTTAAGGTATTTCCCAATTAAGAGCAGTTCTCTCACTAAAATATAATTCAGATATTTTGTTTATTACATTATTTGTCCTTATTATTATTATTATTACTATTATTATTGTTATTATAATAATAATAATTATTGTTATTATTGTTTTTATTATTATTATTATTATTATTATTATTATTATTATTATTATTATTATTATTATGTGGAGTCAGCCTGGAAACTAATGATTAGTTAAAGGTGTGCACCAAACACCCCTCCCTGCAGATGTAGTTTTTATTCATGCTTTAGCTGGTGTTTCTAATGTAGTTCCTGTGTGTTTATGCACATTTATATTTGTTCTCAGTTTATTTCCTGCTTGACTTTTTGCTTATGCTAATAACATTAGCGAAGGCACACACTTCTGCATTCTTCAGTGTTCCATTATTAAAGTTCATCCAAATTGCTCCCCCATAATTGAATTAACACTCAAAATAAAACGCACATAACATGCAATACACACACTACACTCTTGTTTCTTTGGTCCTGAGAAATGTGAACCAGTGCAGCATTTATCGGACCCTGAAATGTTCTCCTCAGTTCGCAGAGTTAGCAAACACAGTTGGAGCTTTATTCAATGCCCGACTGAAGCTGAGACAACAGAACGAGTGGCAAGACCAGCCCTCCCAGCCTTGCACAAGTGATACTGATAGAAATAAGGTTTACAGTAGATTCCTGCTGTGAGGTCAGAGAATGGAGTCCTACAAGGTGTGGTGCTGTGTCAGGTGATTGCTGCCCATATAAGCAATGGAATTCGTCCCATCTCGCCACTGAGAGGGCAAACCCTGAGGACCAGCCTTCTCTACGCAGCCTTGAAGAGCATCTCTGGGGTAAGAACCTGACAATAAGACTGGGATATATATACACAACTCGAGGTTCCTTGGATTTTCACATTCAGTGGTATGGAAACCATGTGGATGTACTTCAAGCCAAGAAGGTTGTTCTTCAAAGAACCATTCATTTGAAGGTTCTTCTTGCAACCAGAAGTGGTTCTTCTATAGCATTGGTTCATATGGCATAGAAGAACCACTTCTAGTTTCTGAAAGGACCTTTCGGTACATGCTTCTTTAGTTAATCATTGTAAGATTTGTAAGAGTGGACAAACTTTCAAAGTGAAAAGAACCTCCTGATAATGATTTGGGATAAACTTTTCAAAGAACTTTAAGAGACCTTGAATTTAATTTATTATTATTATTATTATTTTTATTAGTAGTAGTAGTAGTAGTAGTAATAATCATATTAATAATATTAATATTATAATTCTCATTATTGTTCTCATTATTATTCTCATTATTATTCTCATTATTATTATTATTATTATTATTATTATTATTATTACACACTTGCCTTTTGAATAAACAAACAAAAAGCAAATCATTACTATTACAATGTGCATAACAATGTGTGCCAAGGGAGAATTCATTCAGTGTGTTTTTTGTCCACAGAGAGAACTGCAGACTGGTCATCCAAGATGTTGGCACTGTTGGTGGTGGTGATGTTGGGCTCCAGTTTTAGTGAGGGATGCATTCTGAACAAGTGTGAGCTCAAGTCTAGGCTACAGATAGCTAGCTTGGAGAGCGAGGTCATTGCTAAATGTAAGTTCATTTGTTATCAACCTGAGGTCCTTTTAGCATATACGTTAGATTTCTGCAGATCTACAGCAAGTTTGACACTAAGTCCCTCTCACAAATCTCGTAGTGACAAGTTCACTGTCAGAAAGGGAGTAAACATAAAAAAATGACATAATTAAATTATCATGATTTTTTTTTTATTTAAAAAAAAATATATATTTTTTTTACAACTATTGAAATCACAATCTGACTTTAAAAGAGCCTAAACAATCGATCAGGTTGATCATGCATAGTGACTTGAAAGGCAGAATTACAGTGTCAATACAGTTTTAGATTTGTTGATGATATTTAAAGGTTTGTGTGGTGGGCTGGGATTATGTGGATACAGAAAATGAATGAATGAATGAATTTAAATGTTCAGTTTCTCAATTTTCCAGTTGTATTCAAATTACTAGACGCTTACAGGGAAACGCCATATTTGTCAAATATGATGCACAATTTTAGTCCCCCTTATTTCCACACACACGAGAGTATCTAACACAAATCTTCAGAATTTACTCTTCATTGGAATCTATGAGTAAGTCTTTTGTACCTTCAACTAAAATACATCCCATCCCAAACCATTTGTTTTAGTTGAAGGTCCAATAAATAGTGTAATCAACACTATTACACTTTTAATCATTTACAAACCGAGTATTTATCATTTACAAATTCGATTTTTGTGGTCAAGTCGCCTCCGTGATGTACGATGAGAGAGTGGTTCACACTGATGCTCAACAGTATGAGCATCAGAATCAGAAAACTTTATTTATCCCGGTGAAAATTGCTTAATGTATGGGTTTGTATAGGGCAGAGAGGCTCGGAACAGAAAGTCACTTTGTCACGACTGCAAAGTGACGAAGTGCGGAGCGACAAATGGGTCCTGCGATACACAGCAGGTTCATAAATCAGCCCGTGAACATGCCTTTTTGAACCCATTTTTGGTTGAGAGCAGTAAGCCAGTTTTCACCCGTCCTCAACCATAAATGCCTTGGTAGTAGTTGGCGAGTTAGCGCCCCCACCCCCGTGACTGAACAGTCGGAAGAGGCGCCGGTTTGGTTCCACACTGTAAGCAGAAGTTTTTTAGCACAGCCATATAACCTCAAAAGACTCAAAATGTGTCTCCAACCTAATTGTCACACTTCACATTTTCTCATTAAATGCATCTAGTTCGAATATTAAATCCTTAAACCAAGCATTTTGAAGCCAGTGTCTCTGGATCTGTCGAAACGCTAATGCAACACATATATTAATTTGAATGAAACCACATAGTCAGTGTTTGTAATTTTCTCTCTCGCCCCTTCCCCACTTATTTTCGCTGCAGTGGTCTGCACAGTGGAGTACACCTCTTTGTTCAACACCAGTCATGTACGAATGGTCAATAACTTCAACCCTGAAAACTTAAACAGACCTCGACCTTTTTTCGGATACAGGACCCCTTCAGTGATCGGAGATTATTTTCCTAACTGGCCCACAGCAGAAATAAGGATGACCAACAGTCCTCCGGACGCGGTGACTGAAGACGATTACGTTGCCGTAAGTCCTGAGCAAGAACCCTGGTTTCCAGTGGAAGGTTCTGGCGATCAGTCTGAAGGAGGACGAGAGGAGCCGTCTTCTGGAAAGAGCAAACGTCAGGCCGAGGAGAAACTGGGTGATCAGTCTGAAGAGATGTCGGGAGATGGTCCTGGACTGGGTTTGAGTGAAGATTTGTCTGGAGATGGTCCTGGACTGGGTTTGAGTGAAGATTTGTCTGGAGATGGTTTTAGTGAGGTTGGTGAGCCTGTATACTTTGATGGCTCTGGGGAAGGATCAGAAGTTCACACAGAGCCTCCCAACCCGCCACCACAAGTGATCAGTACAGTGATTTACGATGATTTTGAAGATCTTTTTTCAGGTCGTAATGAGCAAGACTCCTCAAGCATCCACAATCCACTTGAGACCCCAGAACCCCCCAGTTACCCACCACACTTCGACAAGAATTTTGATTATAGTTCTGAAGAGGGATCTGGGGTTGGCTTTGATGCAAGACCAGAGTACATCACCGCACCACCCACTGATATGGAGATCCATTATGATAGCTATGAAGATCTTCATCCTTTTAATACTGATCATGGTTCTGGAGAGGGATCCGGGGTTTACTTTGATACAACAACAGAGCCCCCCACCCCACCACCCACAGAAATGGAGATTCATGGTGATAGCTATGAAGATCTTTATTCTGGAGATCATCCAGAGAATGAGCGAGAGAAATCAGGCATTCCGGCTGAGAACCCAGAGGTAACACCAGAGCTCATCAACCCACCACCCACCGATATGCCGATTTATGATACTTTTGAAGATCTTTATCCTACAGAAGCCTCAAGGATCCTGTATGGGATATTCCAGTTGAATGACATAGCATGTAGAACGAAATCAAGTGACTTCCCGAATATCTGCGAACTGAACTGTGAAGGTGAGCACAGCTCCATAGGCTTAGATTTCATTATGGATTTTTTAAATATTATAGAAATATTTTTAAGATTAATTTCTTGCTAATCTTTCATGTTCTGACTCCTTCATCGTTGTATGGAGCCCAGCTAGTGTCATCCATTCCTGATAAATTAAATTGCCTTAACTTTGAGTCCTGATGCATTCCCACGATTTAGGAAAGGCTTGGGAAGAAAACATGGGTGACTTAGCAAAGTGTGAGAACATTTACTAACCCGTACCTTTACTGAAAAGTAGTTAACCCTCAGAACTCAGTAATTTTTTATATTTCAGTAAATATAAACAGTGTAAAACAGTCTAGAACCGGCGTTTACCCTCAGAACTCAGAGTGTATCAGTAAACT
>JBBPDC010061015.1:0-11017 GCA_037974485.1 Hemigrammopetersius urotaenia
CCAGGGTTGACTTCTGTTCCTTGTTTGAAAACGTATCTAATTAAAACCGCTGTCCCTCACAGCCTTGGTGTCCTCCCTTTCCCTTCTACACACTGCACCATGACATTGCCAAACAAATTTTAAAAATAAAAAATATTTTGACTGGTTTAAGGTAATAAACATAGGGAATAAAGTATTACAGAAGAGTATTGAAATATTAGAAGAGTAATAGAATAAAGTGTAAAAAAAAAGAAGAATGCTGTGAGATGTTAAATTTGCTTCTGATCCTATAATGAGCAATGTATAGGAGTGTGTTTATGCTTTATGCATGCAGTTACAGTAGTCTAAGGTGCTATAGCTGACCATGTAAGTAAAAAATGAACATTTGTGAAAATAATTGTGCATACATGGTATGTTTGAAGAGGTGTGCTAGATATGTGAAATGGTACCTCAGTAATGAGTGGCAGGAAAAAGTAGGTACAAGAGAGCATTTGTGTACTTAGTGGTTCTAGTGGTTTGAGCTAAGTGGCCAGGGGAGGGGGGTGTAATGTACCTCAGTGATGAGTGGTGGAGGGCAGGTGTCTACAGCGGTGCTGGAGCAGGACTGGTTAAACAAACAGCCTGGAGTGTCCCCTCCACACCACACACAACCATACTCCTCAGACACAGCACGGCACTGACTGCAGTCAGTCTGGCCAATGGAGCAGTCATACAGCTGCACTGTTTACACACACACACACACACACACACACACACACACACACACACAGAGGAATAGAGCAGCACAAATTCAGAGCAGGAGTTGAGATGAGTTACAGAGATGGTGCTGTGAAGGTCATGGTACTTACAGCGCAGGTGTGGAGCTGAGTCTATACGCTGAGTGCCTCTCTGCAGGTACACTGGAGCTAAATATTCCAACTGCTTTACTGTGAATCCAAACTGTTAACACATCCAAATGAACACAAACACTGAGTTAATCTCATTACAAAAGTACAAACAAAAACGCAATTAACCCTTTATGCACAGGACCAGATCTCTTCTCCTTTTACAAAATGATTTTGTTTTTACTGCTGCTGTATCACTTACATTTACAAGTAAAATAACATGACCTAACTCTTTTCTGAAACAAGCAAATGCACAGAATATTTGTCACACTTTTGATCTGAACTTCATTTAGAATTCAATTTACAATGAAGGCAGCACATGAAGGTTGCTTCCTTCATACACCGTAAGAAACATGGTAGTATTAAATTACTACAGATTGTAACTGCTCTGAAACATACAACTCGACTCCTTAGTGAATTATCAAGCATTTTAAGGATGGAAAACCATAAAACCAAAGTGTTGACAGAAATAAATGACAGCCAAATAAAGGTGTGTTTATTTATGGAATTACCTTGCGGGTGCCACACCTGAACACAGGTGAGTCTGTCTCACCGCTCTTATCCAGTGTGGCAGGTAACAGTAACTCCTGACCTTCAATCACCACTACACATTCATAGTCTTCTTCATCCTGCACACACAGGTTTGATTATTATACCTTGGTAAGACATGGAATCATACACATACGTCCCACAGGTGTTATAACATTAAAACCGCCTGCCTAGTATTGTGTAGGTCTCCCTTGTGCCGCCAAAACAGACATCTCAAGGTGTGCTAGGTCACCAACATGTTAGCAGCAGGTCAGTAGTTTTGAGGTGCCGCCATGGATCAGTCTCGTTTGTACAACACATACTGAATGATTGAGATCTGGGGAACTTGGAGACCAAGTCAACACCTTAAACACTGTGTGATATTCCTCAAACTATTCTTGAACGAGGCCACTGCCATGAGGGAATATCACTGCTATGAAGGGGCGTACTTAGGCTGCAAGAATGTTTAAGTACGTGTCAAAGTAACATGCACATAAATGCCAGGACACAAGATTCTCCAACAGAACATAGATGCCCTGAGCATTACACCTCCTCGTCTTCCTCTCATAGTGCATCCTGGTACCATCTGTTCCCCAGGTAGGCAACGCAGTTCATCAGACCAAGCCGCCTTCTCCCATGGCTCAATAGTCCAGATCTGATGCTCAAATGCCAATTTTAGGTGCTCTTCAGCAGTGCACAGGGATTGGCATGGGGCCCATACGCATCAAGTTGAAATGTACTGTGTGTTCGGACACCTTTCTAAGATAGCAAGCAAGAACTTTTTCAGCAATTTGTGCTACAGTATCTCTTCTGTGGGATCAGACCAAACAGGCTAGCCTTCATTCCCCCAATGAGCCTTGGGCACATATTACTCTGTTGACAGTTCACTAGCTCATTTGAAGTGCAGTGGACAATATGAGAAATTTGTGACAGAAATCAATGCAAACCAATGCTTATGTTTATTTATTTAGCTTAGTAGTGTTTTTGTTTAGGCAGAGACATGATTCAGTATTGGACTACACCGAGTTATACAAAGTTATACAAAGTCTGATAGCTTACCTCAGTTTACCTTGTTTTTGTTTTGTAAAAAATTGAAAATATTTTTTAATAAAATATATCAACATGTAGCTTAGGTTGTCAGCTTCACCGGGAATATTTCAGATTTAAAACCTGTGATTAGACAGCTGAGATATACTTGTCATTTATTTTGAAAACTGAATGGGACAGCCAAAAGGGGTTTGCTATATTTATATATAAATATTTGTTAGCATGTATATCGAGGAAAATATAAGTAATTACTGCTACTGTTTTATCATCCAGCCCTAGTGGAACAACAAATTACTGAACAGCACCAAACAAAAATCTGTCTTACCTCAAATATGTCCAGGTTTTTACCTTGTAGCGACACCTGCGCATCAAACCCAACAGGAATCAACGGAGAACCTTCCAGAGCCCACACACACGGACATGATTCTTGACCACGAGGCTCCTTCTGGTCCTGATGAACACATACAAACATACAACCACTGAGTGACAGCAAAAACAATACATGGTCTAGGACTGAACACAATGTAAGTGGGTAGTTCAGGCTACACGTGTTACAGGACTGGATTGGGTTAATTTTTTCCTCCAATGATATCTAATGCAGCATTTTCTCCTGACACTGAACTGATACGGATACCTGGTATTGCAGAGGTGCCATTCCTGGTCAAGATGTTCTAAGAGCTATTATACAGAGCTATTCTCTTGTAGAAAAAAAACACCCGGATGAGGCACAGATAAGGGAAGAAAAAACAAAGGCAAAGAAAGAAAGAAATGGCATGCTTGTGTTTGTGTGTGTGTGTCTACGTTCTTACTCTGCTGTTGAAGATCATGTACTGCGGCGGACAGGTATGATTGTGGGTACAGAGTTCATCTCGAGCACACCAGTGACATGGCCACATACTGCTCACACATGCCATACACCTGCGGTGACAAAGATGACATTACAAACACACACAGGCATCTGGCATGCACCTGCGGCTAGAGATTCCGTTTACACGCTCGCTATGCACCTGCAGCACCGGCTAATTACACACTCCAACAATCAAATACAGGAAAATGACTGAGGTCAATAACTCCTAGAGTTACATTTACTCTTTCAGAACAAAATCTGATCCGCTTTAGCTGCAGGCCACCATCCAGTACCCAGGAAAACGACAGTAAACACAGAGTAGAATGTTTCAGTACATCTTTAAAATGCCTTTAGTTACCATTTCAGTTTCATGTATGTGCAAAATTATATAATGGCAAACGAAAGAATTTGTGCCAGAAGGTATTTAAAGTGTCTAAAAATAATATTGAGAATCTGACTTACATATATTGCTTACATTCATTTATTTTAACATACTACTATATCATTATTGTAGTGATGACTTTATTGGTCAAGAGACAGGATGTGCTTACGGTGAGGTTGAATTAAGTCTGCCCACAGCCTTGCAGTCATAGAAAGTCATGTTGGTGTGAGTAATTGTCACTCCTCCAAACATCAGAGCCATTCTTACAGTCATATGATCTAGAGAAGAGAAGAGACAATCATACAGCCAGAACAGACTACACAACAAACGACTGCACAAAATGATTAAATATAAGGCCTGTACAAGATATAAACTTTTAACTGTTACTATAATACTGGCTTCTAAAAACTGATGTTGCAAAAGATTGTTGCAAAGGAGCTTAAGAAGCAGTTCACTTTACAGTGCCCTAAGAGTTATTCTGTATGAGTTTGTGTGACCGTGTAGTAAACAATTTTCCAACAAATGTTAATTTCACAATTAATCACACTTTTGATGATTAACACCATTTGCTTTATTGCATTAATTTTGACTCTACAAAATGATTTCTTCCATTTAAAAAGCAGTGCATTGTGTTACAGCAACATGAGTAGACAAAATGTGGTTATGACTTTTAATAATTCAGTAACATTTTCATCATTTGAACAAAGAATTCACATGAACTAAAATCAAGTATCCTCCATAGAATGTAACAGCCAACTTTTGTCACTGATGTCAAATTAGACTAACAGTCAGTGCCTCTTCCAACTAATGATTTATCATATGTCACATATATAGTCAGTGGTTTCAACTCCTCTACAGTCACAGTCTCTCGTTCTCACTCTCGTTAACAGAGCTCCTGGATTTCTGCTGCAATGGAGGTTCCCGAGGGGAACTGGTGTCTTAGACAAACTTGGAAAATGTGTTACAGCATTAAACATCAGTGACGTCTTTAATGTGTTAACTTGGACAGCTTCTGGTTCTACATATATTTAATTATGTAAGATATACACTGATGAGCCACTTCTTTGGGTACACCTACTCTGCATCCACATTCATTGTCTATTTTAATCAGTTAACTGATTAAATAACTGCATTTTGTAGTTTCTTTTTTAAAATACAGACCACTCAAACAATGCATGCTCACTCGTTTCCATTGATGAAAGTGAAGGGGAATTAATGATGGTAAGAAAAAAAAGGACTACAGTCTTATATGGCAAGCTACATGGTAATCTGTGTAGTAGAGTAATTGAAGCTGATAAAATAATGTAGACAAAAGATAAAAGAAGTGGCTCAGTTGCATCTAAAAGGTTATATAATATTAAGTGAAAGCTTGCTTTAGAGCAAGAAAAACAGGGCAAAGTAAAAATGGCTCTAGGGCCAAGAGCAAGTACCATAGCTCCAAACTCTTCTGCCTGTTAGTCCAGGTTCTGGAAAACAACTCAAACTTTTCTTATAGATTCCTGCAGGCAACCAAGCACAGTCATTTCTTGGGCTGAATAATTGAAATCTGAGAATGTTTTGCTGGTTAGGCGTGGCTTTTGGCAAACGCCTTTTCCTACGGAAACCACAAGCCTAAAAATGCATTTCCAATTGCTTTTAGCAATTTGCTCCTAGTAGTGAATGTTAACTGTGGAAACAAAGTAAAGTATTATGTGATCCAAGTTAAACAAAAGTTACAGCAGCTCCAATTTAAAACTCATGACACAAATAAAGTCAAATCAAACTCTTGGGCAGTGCAGTTGCCAATGGTGCTGCAATAAAACTTATATAAAACCCAAAATAATAATAATATTTAAAAATACACGTTTGTGTTTTGATCATTTTATAAAAATATGGTTATAATGAGTTTTTCATGAGTAAAACTGATGGTTGTTTATGAAACAAGGTCAATTGAATAAACTGAAAAGTAAAATTATTGTCTAATTTACACCTGTCTGTTTTGAATAGTATGTTTAGCTAGCTGGTTAAAATCCACATGGATTGTATGAGTCCCTGAGCCACTCACCGCTGCCCCGTGGGTTTGGAGGGAGGAGCTTGGGTGAGGGTGACTGACAGGTTATTCTGTTCTCCATGACAACGGCAGGTTGAGCAGGCAGAGACCCAAAAGCGCAAGACAAAGCCTCATCCTCAGACAGTGTTGGCAACTGCAGCACCACGAAAGAGACCTGCAAGAGCGGCACACACAAAAAACATTCAGACCCATTTTTCAGCACAGCACCTTTCCAAGGCTGCCCTTCAGAATACTAAGTAGAGATTTCGTCAGTTATTTTTCCAGCCAGTGGGGGATGAAAGTGCTTACCGCCATCCTCCAGCATACCCCCCCCACCCCCCACCCCCCCAGTTTAAAACCTAGAATGTTTCGGGGTGACTGCTTCCACAGTGCCACACAAATAGGAGATATAATTTAGACTACGTGCGAGTCAGAAGGCTGCTGTATTCAGCTAGCCGTAAGTAATGGTTAAATTGGGGTTTGCTGAGGCGGACAACATGTCACACTGTCTAAGACTGACAACTAATTCCATAACTGCTCATTATGCTGGTCACCAGCCAAAACACTGACATGGCTTACAAGTCACAGAACAGTTTAAGCATTACTACATACGGTAGCAGCTCATTCCACACTGTCAAGATTTGAACATGTGGGTGTTGAGATGAGAAGCTCAAAATTAAACCTCAAGGGAATTCACAAATGGAGGGAAGTGAGTTTTTTTTTTAACAGAGTGCTGTTTAAGTTTAAATTGCTCACAAAAGACTGCACATAATATATGGTGCCTGTCCAAAATACCAGGGCAGTAAAATTGCAGCTATCACTACTTGAGATTGATGAAGACAACAGCAAAAATATAAACTGCTCTTCACTGAGAAAATACAAAAAAAAAAGCACTCTGACAAAAATTAATTATTTTATTTATGTTTTCCAGAGATATCGGTTTAAATAGTTTTTACACTTAAGATCAAAGGTAGGATGTAATTCTAAGTTACTGTACTTAAGTATGGTTGTCAAGTATCTAAGTTTTCTTTCATATACTAGAAATTGCTCAACCAAGACATGTATGGAGTCCAAACTTTGCTTCTTGAGTTTAGAACTAGAGCTATAAGGCCAAAGTAGCATTACAAACACAGTCACCCAAATCTTTTCTGCTTGGATGAGCAGTGCCTTTCAGGGTTTTTTAGCTACATTAGTCTCATAGCTCCAGTAAAAGCTGGGAGTCAAAATGGTTACACTTTAGAGTACAAGGGGCAGGACAGTGAGTGTTTCCTCTCCGTCTTCAAACAGATTTCCCAAATGCTTTTAGGGAGACATACATTTTGTCACACAGATTTCTGATGTCTCTTAAAATAAGCAGGCTATTTTTATTAAGCCAACATGACTTGCTTTTGCTTTCTTGGAAATTTTGCAGTCAGTCAAGCCAAAAAGGTCAGCACTGTTTTTGTAAAGACAACACAAACTTCCATCATTTGGATGCTCGCATGTAATTTTGCCTCAAGGAACAGCTGGCAATCTCAGTACACTGTGAAAGTTGTAGTGTTCTTAAATAAAATGCACCTCAGTGATAATTAATTTACACATTTTTGAGACTGTGTTGGGTCAATTTTAATCATTTTTAATCATTTGGTTTTTTTTTAAATCCCAAATATTTAAAGTGTTCTTAATATGAGTAATCGCACTTACACTTTAAGGCATCCTAAGCAGAGGTGAATAAAGAACACGTGGCTTTGAAGACTAAGGCTCTAAAAACTGTATGTAAACAGTATCTTAAAAGTGAATTGGAGCAGTAGCACATACGTTATTCAGCAATGCCATTTATGAGATGCCAGTTATCATTTAGAAGAAGCAAACATCAACTTTCTATTTTCAGTTCAGCTTTCCCTATCTGTGGAAGAACCCGCTTTGAGCTTTCTTTTATCACGTTCATGGCAGTTTTAAGGTTCTAGCAACTAGTAACAGACAATGTTAGTATTCATCAACCAGCAGTCTTCAACATTATCTATATAGTGCCACTGCAAACACATGACCCAACTAATTGGTGTCATGAGTTGTGGCAGCTGTTGCTCAGTCAGTTGAATTCACCGTGTTCTTCACAAGCTGGGACACAGGCCAGCTCTTTGTAGATAAGCCTGGAGAATTCTCCCAGCTAAAACAGGTCAGAAATAAAGGGCACATCCCATAAACACTATACATCCCATTCCAAAATCATGGACAATAATGCATTAATAGGAAGTCGTCCACCCAATCCCCCACCCCCAAAGTCATTTGGAGTCCTGTAAGGTGCGATCCAAGAGGATACCCACTACAGTTTACCATTCGACTGCCCCATTCTATGAGAGGATGGTCTGCAGCGTCATGGCTGAGCTGTCATTGTTCCTAGGCACTTCCATTTTACAATACTAGCATTTATGTTTTTTTATTTCTGTTCTACTGAGGATATATATGTGAGTTTATGTACAATCATAATTTGTTGTTGCATGAATTTTCACAATTTCTCTTATCGCTTAGAAATAAACATGTTCTTGTTACTGCTCCTTTACGACTATAACTGGGCCATGTTCTGATTGTTCCACCAAAAACAGTCCGAATTGAAACTTTAACATGGAGGGGTGAGACTAAACTGGTGCGAAGGAAACATATTGGCACTTTTACATTGAATACAAGCAATGCCCAGACTTATTTCAGAAAGGTGAGGACCATGACAGTTTTCCATTATATGAGTCTAATGATATTGAAAAGAAATGCAGTATAAATCACATTGCTGCAACTTGTGTGTGTACCTCAGTCTGCTCCTCTCTGCTCTGGATGGCAGGATCCAGACTCTGGATGGACACACACTGCCGATCATGACCATAACTCCACAGCCAGTGGTGAGGCTGCGAGTGGCGAGCGCAGTCCAGCTTTCGAGTACACCTGAAACACACACGCACATATACACATTGATATGCAGACACAGACTTCATTACAGAGGTCATTCTTAGTAGACAAGGTTTCAAATATTCCACCTATAACTATATAAAATAGTCACATTTATTCTGCTAAAAAATTCAGCGTAAAAGAATTGATGTGAATAGTCTGACACTCCAGGTAAGAGACAACACACACAACTGCTACTTCATGTTTGAGTCATGGTGTTCAGTCTTCTCAGCATACCTACCTTGCATCTACACATAGGAGAAGAGAGGAAAACAGGACAGGGTGAACAGGATAGAGGGGATAGAGAAAAATGCAAAAGGGATATAAGAGCAGAAGAAGAGATGGGGGGAAGAATAGAAGAATAGAGAGGAAAGGCTTACCTGCCCTCAAGTGAGCACCAGCCACAGTAGGGATCTCTAACTGACAGACATGAATGACAGTCTAGATGTCTCTCACACTGAGCCACGGGTACCCTTGTTACCTGAAAAATACAAAAACACAGAGACACACTCCCAGTATGAGACAACACACACTGAACTGTTCATTACGGTTCAAGTCAGTGTCTCAGTGTCTTTTATCTACACTCAAAGCCATCTACCATTGATGTGCAGTATATTTTATATGCGTATAAAATTACAGAGTGAAGTCCGTCTCTTGCTCTATGTTTTTTCAGCCCCTCCATAACTTTAAGGAAAGGGAACACCACAGGATCATAAATTGTGCTGCAACAGATACAGTGTAAACCTGCAAAGTGCGTTTGTATAGTGGATGCTCCCTGTACAGGTAGATGTTTCTAAAGAAAACTAACAATTACATCATTTTGAGCCATCCCTGCTCCAACAACCCAGAGGTCATTAATAGCTAATTATCAACTAATTCTTGAGCTGAATCTTTTGTTAGAGAAGGAACCTATGCAGTGTGAGGTGGAAGGGGACATGGTGTAATAAAGCTGGGAAACAGTAGGATTTGCACATTTTACTCACTACTGATAAAGTTTTGGTTCCAATTTTAACATTTAATGTCAGCAGTTTCAAACTGGCACACGTGTACTGCAGTGGCCCAAAGGGGGAGTTGTCATCATGCTGCTGCTTGTTTGTGCACTCCTCCCCATCATCATGGGACGCAGTACCTCACTTGGGAGGAGCTGGCAAACATTAAAAGGGATAAAAGGAAGCTCTCCAACCCAGTGAAAAAAGGGAACTAGACCAGGAAGCCAACCTTGACAGACTGGGCTGAAATAGCCTGCAAATAAATTGTCATTGCTATTTTCTGGTTGTGTCACATTTAGCCCTGGGAAAACACACTGGTTTAATCATTTAATGCAGGACTGATCCTTTTTGATCTAAACTCTGCCCTGAAACATCATGTGACTCTTATTCTAGTAATTATTAGCTCATATTGTCTATCGCTGCCAGAACAAAGCCTCATAATCCCAAAAATGTAACTTTACAGGAGAAGGAAAAAAAACTGGGCACTTAACCTGTGATTATTAATGGTGGAACAGAAAATAAGATTCCATTTAATGTCATTGTTTTTAGAGGTGTTGCTTTTTCTGTTGATCTGTCTCTTGGCTCTGCAGTGTCTAAAAGTGTTCCAGAACTTTACTCCTTTAGTCAAAGTTGTTTAACAGTCAAATACAGTAAACCAAGATCTGAATCTGACTTTGTCTTTGTTTTAAAGTTTTTTTCCATTTCAATATCAGAGAAGAGTGAGAGTTTGGCTTTGTTTAGCCGTCATCTAACGTGACATGGGGAGCATTTTTTTTTAACATGTCCTAATTGCAGTTCCTTCCAATGATTGTCATTTTCTCCTGCTTTTATAATTACATGTTGTCTTTAAGACAGTGATAAAAAAAGTTATCAGATCATCCAGTCACTTGCATTAATAGTTATTGTTCAGTGCCATGCAATGAATAAAGGTGAGTCTCCCGTCAATAGAAGCACCACGTATTTGTTTGTTGTTAAGCGCTTTACATACGAAATGTGCTGAACACACCTTTCTCTCCGTCAGGACATAAACATTACGTCCACTCGAGTCCAATAGTAGATCAGCATTAACAGGGCTATCACCATCCACCTCCACTGAGTCATATAGAGCACCAGTACCATCTGCATGAAGAAACACCTATACAAACACACACAGAAAAAAATAAATTTTATCATTTTTTAAAAATACACTATCAAACACTAATTATTTATGTCAAATTAAAATACTTATTAAAAAGTACACTGATTTACTGGTTTTCATTTTTATTTCAGGTACATTCTGCTAATAACACATACACAAATGAAATACTCACAACACACCCATACACACACACACACTCTCTCTCTATCTCACACACACACACACACACACACACACACACACACACACACACACACACACACACACACACACACACA
>JBBPDC010061026.1:0-11017 GCA_037974485.1 Hemigrammopetersius urotaenia
ACACACACACACACACACACACACACACACACACACACACACACACACACACACACACACACACACACACTCATGGGTTAATTCACTATATATCAAACTAATAAACTGCTCATTTGTTTTATTCACTCCACCTTGGGTGCATGTGTTTCTAAAGCAGAGTTATTTAAGCCTCCAGCAGGACTGTTATTTTTCGGCTTTGTTATGCATGCATGATAACTACAATCTCCCTCACTTTGCTGGTACCAACATGTGTGCAATCATCCTAATTAGCCAATAAGTCAGTGTCAGGACAGAAATATGGCACGCCGCAGATGGACAACTGGTACATGCCAACGGCTCTGCGCAGACCCAGCATGTTGCACTGATACTGGCAAATTAGAGCTTGGAGAATTAACCAAGAACAATCTGCACCAATTGCATTCACTTTTAAGGGACCGTGTTTAAGTCTAGTGAAGTGGCAGTGCCACCATCATCTGTCTAAATCTTGTACACAGTAATTAGAGTGGTCTCTCTTTGAGGAAAATAGCTGCACCTGTGGGCATTAAATTGCGCTGCTATTCCTCTCCCCTGGCTCCTGATCATGGTATGCCCCACTGGAGGAGACTGGATGCATTTATTTGCATGCTATGGGCTCGCTACTCACCCATACTGGCTATGATGCTCTGCACAGGAAGGCGCGAGGGGGCGTCGTACAGGCCTGTGACTGGCAAACCCTTGCTGTGCTTCTCCTCCTGTTTAAAGATGAAGGCGGAGTTCTCCTCCTTGGTGATATTGATGTAGTAGCAGGTATCTGTGGCAGCCATGATGTGCCGGGGGCCGGGGTTCAGCAGAATGCTCTTATTGTCCTCTCTCTTTACACCAATTAGGCAAACTCCATATCTGAGAGAGTCCGCACAAACACACAAAAGGGCTTTAGCAGTGGTTTCAGGTGGTTCTGACATACAGTCACGTGCAAAGGACATTAACTACACGTTTTTTTGTGCAAATTTTGTGCACTGCTGATGTTAGTTTCTATTTATTTGCTAAGTTGATCATATTGGAAAAAAATCACATAATTTAGACAGGGCACTTTTTGTATTTTATATCCAATTCATATAATTCATCACATGAACATTAACCGTGTAGTAAAATGTATTACGTTCTCTGTAGAAGTACATTCCTCTTAGATTCATATTAGGCATCTAATAAGTACGTGTACACATATGTCAAACCAACTTAGACAGGTCTAAAAAGTCTTTTTTGTTATTGTATGTGCAGTATATCAGGAACATGGGAAATGCTTGTGGCTGAGGCTCATGGATCAAACGTACAGGTTAAATGCTTTAGTATGAGAATGAACAGCACTCTTGTAGTGCAGACAAAGAATTGAAACCAAATGGCAGCACTGTCAATCCATGTTCACTCACTTCTTATGCGCATGGAAGGAGGCATAGGTGAAGCTCTTCCCATCGTATTCCCCGAAGAACTTGCTGTCTGCCAGGCGGATGTGGTAGACCTCATTACCTGAGCAGCGACCGTAGGTTCTCTGCCACTGTTCTGGAGACATCTGGCCCTCCCTGAATAAACAACAAGAGTTCAAACAAAGGAACAACGGACGAGAACAGGAGCAGGGCACTGTTTCCTACAGTTCACGACAGGGCTGTATGACCCATGTATTATCACTGATGAGGCACTTTATTAGGTAAAACTACCTTGGTCTCTTTACTTATTCTTTTTAGCAATTGCACTTTGTTATTTCACTTTTTTTTGTATTTGTTCTTGCACTTTGTAGTTTACCATTACAGACTCTTCTCCATCTGTTCCTCTGCATCATTTGTTAGCCCCCTTTACTCTGTTATTAATAGTCAGGTCCCTCTCAGAGCATTGAACAGGTATTATTTTGCTTGTGGATCATTGTCAGCACAGTGACATGACACTGACATGGTAATAGCACGTTAGTGTGTATGTGTGTGTCACAGCTGGGCTGAAAATAAAGTAAAGTGGCCCCTAATAGTCACGCATGACACACACCACAGCACAGTACACAGTGTGAAATTCTTTTTCCGTATTTCCGCAGCCACCAACAGGGGGCACCAGGAGAACAGTGTGTGCCCCACAGCTCGGAAATCAAAAATATCCAGCCAAAAATGTCCTGTGGCCAGAAATTGACTACTGTCACTGTGAGGATTACCAAATGTCTAACATCATAAGAACTTTTATCAATAACTTTACACCAAGTAACTTCACAATGTGGACCAACAGTGGACAGCATGTGGACACTGTTTAGAAATTTCAGTTAGAAACTTTTTAGGATCTTCTCTGTGCAGCTAAAAATGATGCAGGCAAACAGAAGAACTACAATCTGTTGTCATAAACTGCAAAGTGCATCAAATAAGTGGAGCTGATAAAATAGACAATGAGTGTAAATACAGTGTAGATGTAATTAACAGAATGGTTTTTGCATACCATTCAATGTCTATAATTTTCATTATATGCATTTAAATATATGAAAGTCAGAACAATATTTTGAACTTTGAAGAGAACAGAGAACAAAAACGTCAGATATACAAATCCAAAAGGATTCTACATTTTCTACAGAACTTTGCACTTTTAATGGGCTTTTCATGCAACTGTCTTAAAAGAAAGGAAACATCATAAATGCCTTTACAAATAGTATCTCATTTGTGCATTAACAATATCAACATCAATTTTGATTTTGTTTATTGCATCTTTCATTAGAAGTAAAATATTCTTCCAGAATATCACTTTTATTCAGGGAAATGAGTTATGCTTGTTCCCACTGTCACAACATCATTTAGGGGTGAAGTATATTTTAATAAATGTTACTCTCTTCAATACATGTCTCTGCAACTTCTTGCAAGTAATTAATTACTTTCAATCTGAAAAATGAACAACCAGTTCGTTAAAGGTCTTCTTCCATTCATCTTGCAAATCCTCTTGCTTATGAATTCTTAGACTCGGAAAACTAAAAAAGCGAGTCAGACATAAAGAGTCATTACTATTCCTTACATGTTTTAATCAAATTCCCTTGTAGGAAGAAGTTTACAGACTCAAATCTATATATAATCAGCATTTAAATGTATTTTCCCCCCCAACTGCATAAAGCAACGGGAAGACTATCAATCTGCTCTAAAGGCAGTGGCTAGTAGTAGCCCAAATGAATAGTAGGTGAAAGAGATCCATCCTCTAATTATGCTTTTCTAGCATTGTACAAGAAAACCATTTCATCTTCCATTATACGGCGTGATGGAGGCCCTTTCAACTTTTAATTAAAATGTTTAGAGCGACTCTTCCTTTCAGTTCAGTGAAGGCACAATGAAGCAGAGAGGGAGAAAACAGCAAGAACAATCACACTCTGTCTTGAGAAAGAGATCAAATCACTACTGAGATACTCACTGTCCTCGCGAAGTGTGGACCAACAGTGTTACCAGGGTGGAAGTGGCTGGACACACGCAATTCAGAGCCAGCATGGCATACTTGAACTCCTCCTCGCACACCACATGATCTATTTGCAGAATCGTAGAATTCTATATAACACTCTTGACATTTCAGAATATATTCAAGTATCATCTGTGAGTCTGTATTCACATATGTAATGAGCAGGGATCTGAAAACACAATGTATGATGTTGTATTGCATAGTGGTAGAGTAACTTGGGGCTGGCCTGCAATGAAGACACACACACATTTTTTTTTCATCTGTATTTTCCCAATGCAATGTATAGCACTGAATTGAAAGAAATTAAATAGTAACTGTTTATGAGAAAAAAACACAATTACTGAGCTTGTCAGCACTTTCAGTTACTGCCTGGAGTCTGTTAGTATATACTTCCAATTGTGCACGTCTAGTATATTCAATATTTGCCCACTCTTTACAGAACTGTTCAAGCTCAGCCAAACTGAATGGTGAACACAGGTATACTGCAATCTTAGGGTTTAAGTCTGGACCCTGACAAGGCCATGCAAGGACATTCACCTTTTTCTCCTTCAGCCACTGTGAGGTTGGTTTGCAATTTTGCCCCATCTATTTTTCCTTCTAGCCTGACAGGTGCCCCTGTCCCTGCTGCAGAGAAACTCTCCACAACAGGATGCTGCCGCCTCTATGCTTTCCTTTATATATGGTGTTCTTTGGATGGTGAGCTGTATTGGCTTTCTGTCGGATGTATTATTTAGTGCTGAGGCCAAATAGTTTGATTTTGGTTTCATCTGACCAACACCTTATTCTACTTGGCCTCAATCAAGACTTAATCCTGGACTGCTCCAGGAATAGCTGCTTTCATGCTTTCATGATTACAGCTGATCACAGGTGGAAGCCAGTCAGCCTGGTGTGCAATGAAGAAAGTAATTAGTCACACACATTTGAGTTTATTTAGATTTTTTAGGAGTGGGTGATAATTTATTCATCTTTTTACTGTTGCCATCAAATCTTTCACTGTCAGTTGCATTGATCAAATACAGTTTTTAGCAAATACAAATACACCAAACCTTTGTGTGTGTGTGTATGTGTGTGTGTGTGTGTGTGTGTGTGTGTGTGTGTGTGTGTATTTGTGTCTTCATTTCAGGCTGCAAAGCAACAAAATATGAATATTTCAAAGGGGACAATTCCTTTATGTACCCACTGTGCATTTTACACGCATTGATAATTTGTTGTTGGTAGCATTTGTGTTATAATTATCCATAATTTAAAGTTTTGTCCAGTAGATGTATAGTAACTATAATTTTAGTATAACAGTAGGCAACTGAAACTGCTCATGCGTCATATGCTGCTATAGAAGCCACAATTGCAGCCTCTTGTTCAAATACAGTGTTTGTGAGCCTTGTAGAAACAAAGGATGTAACACATTTGAATTATTGTTTTATCATTTACCATGGTTTAATTTAGTTGCTGTTGTTTATTAAGTTATTTTACTTGGCTAGTCCACTTTTATCATGGAAGTCAGCTGCAAAGTTGAGCTGAATCATAGAGTGTAGTTCGGAACAGCAACGTTTTTGGAGGTACAGGCCCGTCTGTAGGCCTTGTGTTTCTCTCTCCATCCACTACCAGTACCCACTAAATGAACAGGATTAAGGCCCTGGGAGTCTGAGATCCCAGTTCTAGCATTCACCTCAGTAAAGACAAGAAAATCTGAGATGATTCACCAAACTTGTTGCTCCTTCATACCAAACTCTGGATGTCTAGCCTAAACCAGCTATTACATTTTTAATACAGTAAAAATACACTGTCCTTATTTAAAGCCTCTGTTAGAGTGTTGTAGGTCAGGTTACAAATTTTGCGACTTTCACAACGCAAAATATAGAACCGAATACCAATATAACAAATATTTCTAATTATATTCAAATTATTTGGGGCAGTTCTACACAAATTTCATTATTTAGAAAGCAAAGCTTTTGTTTCAAATATTGTACTTTTATATGTTTTAAACTGGTCAATGTTTTAAGGCACCCCTTATTTCTTATGTATCAAATATAATTTGAATAGAAACATTACTATACTGGGTCAAAATGAGTTTGAGAATCTGCACACTCTTAATAATAAGAAAAAAGAGGAAAAATTAGACCATTCTATTCAATATCTACCAGGAGATGTATTCATATGTGTCAATAAATCAATCATTATTATGTATTACTTATGTAGATAATTTAGACAAGTTAAACTGTTACACAATTTGAAAGAAACAAAAAACCTGCTATACACATATAAACTATTCCACCAAGGAAAAAATTACTCACCAGCGAACTTAACATGGAATTTGTTCTCCGGTTTGAGAATCTGGACATAGAGAGGACAATTTGGTGCAAAGTCCTTCACTGCCCAGGCCCTAAGGATAGTCTGATGGTCCTGAAAGTCCAAAAAGAGACAATCTTATCTTTCCTTACCTTTACTAAACAAAGATGTATTTAATCCAGTCCCTTTATATCACGAAATTTAGTTTTAATATACTTGAAATACTTTCACAGTCTGCATCACCCTATCAAAGAAATATTACTGTTTTAAAAGTTGTTTCTTACTGCTCTATTGAAAACACTGATCTTTACTATTACAGTATGTGTGTTGCAATGTGAGCAGAAATCTGGATTACAGCTGCAGTGCGATCCACTTCATTTCTGCTGCTGAGAATGAAGCAAGCCTCTGCATCATCCATCCTGCAGGGAGACAAAATCAATGTGATCAGACATTAAACAATAACTTCTCAGAATTTACTGAGTCTGATCAACCTCAGCACCACTTTTACTGCTTGCTCACATTCTTATGTTCAGCTTGTATTGATGAAATTCAACGGTATGTTTCTTTTTTTTTTAATGACAATATGACGAGGTATAGTCAGAGAAAAAATGCTGCCTTTAGACACTGCTACCTTTAGAAAACAACACCAAACTCTATTCATTTCCTTGTGTTGTGCATTTGTGCATTTACTCAGATTTTTTTTTGTTAAATGGTACAAACATTTATTTTGCATTGCTATATTTTGCACTATAGTTCAAATAGTTATTGGAAAATAAGGTTTATGGACTAATAAGCTTAGGACTTTGAGGGGATCGTTAAATAATAATTATTATTATTTTGGGGGGGGAGTTAAAATAAAATATTACTTGGACATTTTCAAAAGAAGGCAAGTCCAATTTGCACTGTTTATCTGGATATGGGTCTGATATGCTGTCTGTTGGCATTTGGAGAATTTACTGTCTTGTTCTTGAGAGATATTGTCTTGGTAGGAAAAAGCCAATTTCTCACCATAATGGTGTTCCCCCTTGGGAGCTAATAGAACCCAGTGCAGCACAGCCATTGCATAGGCATCCATCAAAATCCCCCTTGTGCACCAGTTAATGTAGGGGCTGCCAGATGGAGACCCATCACTAAGAATAATTGTAATTGAGAAGTATTGACAGAGCCATGAGCAACATCATTCTCTCTTCTCTCCCAAACTCTGGGGATGTCTTGTGTTACACTTGTACATGACCAGAGATGTAAACTTGCATTGATTTTTGCAGAGCAATGAAGCTTTCTTACTTTCTGAAGCAGTAGAAGGGATGACTTTATCTGGAACACTGCAATTCTTAATGCTTAGGGATGGCAAATGACTTTTTCGTGAAGTGGGCATTTTTTGCCTTAAGTCCATTAGACTGACAGAATTGCGATTGCTTTGTGAATTCATTTTATCTCTCAAAACTTGAATCCAGAATGAATCAATATGCAGTACGAGAATGGCGAGCCGGCTGAATGTGGAATAGGGATAAACACTAAATGCTTGTTCATGACCTCAGTATTATTATTATTATTTCGCGAGTGGTAGATTTTGGAGGCCTCTTATTGTGCCCATCTGGCTAAGCAGCAGTGCAGTGGAAACATAAAGTGACTTCTTCTGACAGCGTCTGTTTAATAATGCAAACAAAACAAACTGAGTTGTGGCTGTTTAAACTTCACTGCCCTTATTTTAGCAGAGGTAATAGCCTCTCCAAAAAAATACCAAACCCTTTCTGGATGCAACCCAAAGAATCCATTTGCGGCTACTTGAGAGACAAAGAGAGACACTCTTCATTTTCTAGAGTGTCAGAACACCAGCGGGACGCAGGGCACACCTAAGGAGTTTGCTTAAGCACCATCAATGGAAACACTGACTTCATAAACAGTGTGTTCTCATTTGACGCAGCAGCCACACACAGAAAAAACTACGATCGGTCAAAAGTTTGGAATCAGTCAAGGGTCTTTTGGGACATTTTCATTCCAATTTATTGGTAAAAATATGATAACGACAACTGAATTGGTTAATTATTGATAACGTTAATTAAAATACAATATTCTGTAATTATTATTTTTTACCAGGAGTGTGTACTTTCAGTACAATCAGCCTACAAGTTGATTCATGATACAAAGTTTTTGATTCTATACAGTATTCCCACAATCTTTTGAACATAATTTGAAGGAAGAAAAATTATGACTGAATTTAGTGTACTAATGTAATAGTGAGGGCTAGAAGACAGGAGGAGTGCAGCGTAAGACATGCATGTACTCAACATAGCTGTTGATTAGTGCTGTTTGTTCACAAACCTTGAAGAAGTTGTGTCAGGGATCGTAGTCAGAATGCTCATTTTCCAACATGCATCGCCACATAACCACAATCCACACTGTCAGATTTTAGAATTGTGGTATCTTGAAGTGCTGCAATCAAGAATGGCTGATGGCCATATAATACACTACAGTACAATGTGGGAACTAAATGAACACATGCATATACACTAGCACAACCCCACTGCTTTCCATTTGTTTATTAATCAGTTACCTATTTAAATGATCAGAATCAAATGAAGTGCTAATTAAAGACAGAGGCACTTGGATTTAGCATTCATAAAACCTGCCAAAAGAAAAACTCCTAACTGACTGATGGCCAGTTTCACATTTGGAGATTTGATATCCACTCTATCCTCTCTTACTCTCTCTGTCTCTCTTGTTCTTGACTTTTCCGTATTTAAACCTCGGGTTTATATTTACAGTTTCTTTAAGGGTAATGTATTAAACTGAGTTCAAAATGAAATTAAAGTGATCTAGAAGAACATTTGGAGGCATATTTATGGTTTACACTATAAAAACAGGCATTGGGATCATTTTGGGGTGGAGGGCTTCAGACCTTCGGCAGAATTCAAATGAGCCTTTTTAATCTAGATTAATTCCAAGATTACAGTGAGATTAATCTAGATTAAAAAAATTAATCTATGCACACCTCTAGTATAAATACAAGGCTAACTATACTCTGTTCTCTCCTCCTTCTCCTTCTTGGCCTTCTATGTTCTAAGCAAGCAGATCTAGTCAAGTTTAAGTAAGTTAATTGCCATTTCAGCCACATACACGGAACACTGTGAAACATAACAACATTCCTTCAGGACCATGGTGCAATACACAAACAAAAACAGAAAGAGTCATTTGTTTGGGCCCTAACTCCATCACTGATATGTCTGAAGTATATATGCCTGGTAAGTCTCTTAGACCTGCAGTAGTTGGTCAGCTAGTGGTGAAAAGAGCCGAAACTAAACATTATGAAATGGCGTCTAGTCACTATGCACCTTGCTGTGGGAACAAACTGAACATTAGTATCAAATCTGCACCCGCTGTAGCTTTAAAAAACTGATAGACACCTAACTATTGTCCACTGCCTTCTTTAAAATATCTTCACTTACATCACACTTTTAATCTACCATTATTGTTTTTTTATGTCTTTTATTTCTTTTTTTACTTCCTACTTCTATTCCTGTAAAGCACAATGAATGAACTATATAACTAAACTTGACTTGACAAAACTGCATAAGTACAGGCAGGACAAAATACAGAGTGAAACAAGAACAAGAGAAAGCAAGAGTGTGCAAGAAGAACATGGTCGTTCTTATATAAATCAAACAGTCATATTTCAGGCACGTATCCTTAGCAGACAGACCAAATGATTACACTTTAGACCCGGGGTTTCAAACTGAGAGGTTAATAGTCAAATAATCCTGACAAGCTGCTGGGAACATTATAGCACTTAACATGGAGTTTCTCTTAACATCCTTCAGACACAGTGACTGACCGACTAGATCGGCCTGTCAAACAGCAGTCTTAGGGGGCTTTTCCTCGACAGGCATTTCAAAAATCAAGTGTTCAAACCGACAGGAAAAATCTGAAGCCTTGGGCTGGCCTGAATACCAAAAACCTCCAATTCAGGAAACAAGTTTCAGCATAATGATTAGGCTTGCATTAGAAATAACAGTGTGCTGCAATCAAAAATTGAAGCACAGTAATATCTTCTCATGAATGTATATCAGTATGCTTTCAGCATAGCCATATATTCTCTGCATTTAGCATAACAAAACACTCTTTTCTGCTAGATAAGCCCTCTGACTCACTTGGCTCTCATCAGGTCCTGGTCCTTCAGTGCTGAGCCTTGCAGATAGATGACTCTCTGAGACCACAGAGGAATCTGCAGCACCCGCCGCACTTGGATGTCCATCTCTGTGGGGCAGAGGATGACCACGTAGTAATCCTATGGAAAAGAAAGAACCAGTCAAAGGTTTTTAAGGACTCCCCATCGCTAAACAGAAAGTCTTTTGCTAATTCCTGGAGAACATAATGTATTTAACATTCTACTCAGACATTGTTCAGGCTATCCACCAAACCTAGGATGTCCATCACAGAGGTTTTGAGACAGAAGCTTTCAAATGCTGCAAACAAATATCTATTGATGCTTGGCTTAAAAAGCGCATCAGGTGCATTTATATGATGCTGCATCATAATGCATTGATCTGACAGTTCAAAAGTAATTATGGTATGTTAGAATCAGTTTTGTGATTGCGTTGTGTTTAGAGACATACACAGTGGTTTAATGGCAAAAAAGGTTTTTACAAACTTCTGATTCAGAAGCTGTACCATTGGGAGGCGTGAACTCGCCACCTCTTACCAACCCATTTATGTTTAAGGACGGCTTAACGTATAGCTGCATTCTAGGGCTGAATATTTTATTTAAACAATAACAATTACACCATAATGTTACACACATTTTTTTTTGTAACTGACTTGAGCTTTGGGTTCGTGAAGTCGGTTGTGCGTTGTCTTTCTTCTCTTTTTGTCACATTACGGCTACCATATCTGTGACTCACATTTTAAAGGCAACCCAACTGTCCTCTCTCTCTCTCTCTCTCTCCCCATATATTACAGAGCTGACTCAACCATAAAAATAGATTTTTTAAATGATCAATAAAAAATAAAAAAAAAATTAATGAAACATTTATGAAAAAGTGCACTGCAAGGGATATTAATGGATGTTTCGATGATGCATATATTTTAAAAACTATAGGAGCAGAATAGGCACCAAATTCAACTATAAAAAGAATAATTATAATAAAAAAATAAAACTTAAGAACGATAATAGTGTGATTTTAGTCACGTTCTGGACTGGCGTAAGCCGAGCTTGTTGGTTTTTTTTTAATGTTTCTGTTCATGCTTTCTGTTTAAGTATGATTCCAGCGTTATGCTGAGGAACCTAAGTTCTGAT
>JBBPDC010061057.1:0-11016 GCA_037974485.1 Hemigrammopetersius urotaenia
GGAAGAATGGATTCTCTCTCTCTCCCTCTCTCTCTCTCTCTATCTCTCTCTCTCTCTCTATCTCTCTCTCTCTCTAATCAGATGAGTGCGTGGCCCCGCGCCCCGCCCAGCTGCGGTTGGAGAGTTAATAAAATTAAAGCCCCCTCCTCTAAACTAATTAGAGCAGCAGTCTGCCACGCGAGCCCGAGCTCAACCAGCCACAATAGATTCCTCTTTTTTATTCCTGCAGAAAAGGGAAAAAATGACACGGCACAGACTGTTGGGTTTGTTTTTGGGGGCGGTGGGAGGCTTTGTCTGGTGTGTGTGTACGGGGGGTCTTTTATTTTCTCCTCTGTATTCATTTTAAAGAAAGAATTGCTCTGCAAACTCAGATGACCCTCGGTTTCAGAAGGTAGATATTCAGCCCTCCTGACTTGAGGCCAGAAGTCACATGGCACGTGGTTCTTGAGTTGCTGTGGCTTAAAACAAACCGAAAACAGAAAATGCTAGAAAATTCTATATCCAGCAGTCCACATGAAACCAGTTTTCTAAAATGTTTTCGGTTAGCAAAACAGTCCAAAGGGTCTGTACGGGTCCAGTGACCTTCGTGATGCTCCTTAGAACCTTTTCTAAAAGTTTCTCCAAAGACCTTTGCTCAACAGGTTGTAATATTAAAATAGCAAAGTTTTGTTCCAACAGCATCAATATACATACTTGCCCGTATCTCTATTGATTCCAGTTTTTAGTCCTGTATCATTTTAACACAGCAACAGCTCTCTACATTGTGTCAAAATTTCAGGAGCAATTGACTGATAATTATGCTCCAAAATGGCTTGAAATAAAATCTGTTTGGATCAACTTACATTGAAAGATAACATCGTTTTTGGACAAGGATGGAATTAATGAGAATGTCTGAAACCTAAACCTCATTTTAAATGGTTCAGAAGATGAGACATGTATCTTTTGTTTCCAGAAGTAATTCACTGGTCATGTTTCTTTCTGGCTTTCTGATAATGTGAAGACACTGTGCTGAAAATGTAAACACACACATAAAAATGTGGAGATGGTTAGGTGTGCGTGTGTGCATGTTTGTCTGTAGCTAAAAACAAACCTAATACAAAAACGGACATAGACATGGTACATCCTGCAATTACCAAGGGACCACTTGGTATATGAATTGTACATACACTGTATGTGCATGTATAGATGGAGTGTCCTTAGCAGCAAGTATTGACAAAAAATGTCAATACTTTTAGAAAGTAATTCTAAAAGGCTCTGTAGAGTAAATGTCCAGTGACCTTCATGATGCAATGTAGAACCTCAAAGACCTTTATGCAACAGGTCCTTCATCACGGTTCCTTGAAGCCCCATGCTTCTGATTTTACTGGACCCAGAGCCAAAGATAATTAAGGGTCTAATGAACTAATTGAGGTCCTCCTCCCACATTACTTTCAGTACATGGGTTGCCTGATGGCTGTTACGTTTCGAACAAGTTGATGTTCTCAAGGCAAGCTGTTCCAACCTCAATCTAAAGGAAACTCAGATTAAAAAAAGTTCGATGAGAAATCTAACACAAGTTCCCACTCAGTCCAGATGTCGCTTATCAGGCAAGCGAGGTCTGTGAGAAAAAGTGAGAAAATATTTTTTTTACAAAGTCTAACATGAATTCTAACAGTAGTGAATCAAATGGCCCAATTCATTTTCATAAAAATGTATCACCAAAACTTCTCTCGAGCTGTGCAAAGCATCTCTAATTCGTCATCTAGGTGGCACAGACTTGCGGATGTTGTTAATGACAAATTAACATTTGTCAGAAATTAGGCACTGCAGTTTGCAGAAAAACAATATTTACATTTGCTCCCTGTGTGCAAAAGTAATGCGACACCTGACCATTACATCAACAGGGACTATGTATTTGAGACTGCATTCAAACACATAGACTTTACTATGGAGTTGGTCCCCTTTGCAGCTATAATAGCTTCCTCTCTTCTCTGTTCTCAGTATTTGGGACTGTTTCTGTGGGAATTTGTTCTGTAGAGCATTTATAAGATTGACCTTCACAGGAAGTGAAAAACAGGTGTGTCCCAATACGTTTGTACATAAAATGTAGTTTCAGTTAGAAGGTCAGCAAAATGCAACATAATCTAACCCCCGAAGTTCTTTTGACTGTACTGTCTAGTATTGTTTCTATCTATTAGATTATAAGAAACAACTCTTATAGACCTCTCTTTATTAATAAAGCCTTTTATTAATCAGAATATTAAAAATAACAATATGGAATACTGACATCAGACAAAAGAAAAAAGGGAGAGAAATGCTCCCTCCAAACCTCCACTGAAATGAAAGTCTCAGTCTGGGACTGTAAATAGATTTCTTTCACTCATAAGAGGCTGAAAGATATTCTGGCAGTAACACTTAGCTGCCTTAGCCACCTTCCCCTCCTGAAATTCTCTCCAGTATGTCATTCAATATTCCCCTCACTGTCTGTCTCTGCACTTTACACTCAGAGAGCATCTCTACTGTGTCTCTCCACTCACTCCTCTGTCACCAACTTCCCTCCTCCACAAACCCTTCTTATGTATAAGAAGTTTCTTTCTCAACTTCCTGCAAGAGGTTCAGGGTTCACTCACACATTATATGGACGGTATTGGGGACTTTAATGACATTGCATTCAAATACATGGACTTTAATACGGAGTTGGTCCCAGCTTGCACTATTCTTCAAAGACTTTCCACAAGATTTTTCCTGTCGGAATTTGTGCCCATTCATTCTGGAGAGCATTAATGAGGCCAGACACTGATATTTGAGGAGAAGGCCTGTCTCACAAGCTCAATACCAGCTCATAATAAAGGATGGGGTTGAGGTCTGGGCAGCTCTGTGCAGGCCAGTCCAAGTTCTTCCACTCCAAACTCATCCAACCATATCATGCTGGATTAGAAGAGGTTCTTACCCAAACTGTGTCCACAAAGTTGGAAGCATGGCATTCTCCAAAATGTCTTTGTGTGCTAAAGCATTAATATTGTTCTTCACTGGGAGTAAGAGACTTAGCCCAAACCCTGAAAAACAGGTGTGTCCAAGTACTTTTGTCCATATAGTGTATGTCCCACATCTTTCATACACAATTCAAGGGTCGGCCAGATGGGTTTATCCGAACAGGACAGTTTTGGTGCTTACCAGGTCTTACAAGGTTGTATTATAAAAATCCCCACTGTCTCCATAATAAATCTCCTTTCCAAGAGAAGCAAAAGCCTGAACTTAGAATGGATGGAATGCAAAAAGATTTTGGACTTAATTTTGGACAATACCTGCTAAGCCATTCATGAAATCTGAACATTATGCAAAAGCCAGCTGCTATTTTCAAATTATGTATACAAGGTGACATACAAGGTTTTATTCAAACAGCAGCAATATACATAATTGCCTATATTTCTATTGTTTCCCATTTTTTTAATACCATATTATTTTAAAGCAGCAACTGCCCTGTACATTGTGTGAACATTTCAGGAGGAATTGCCTGATAATAATGCTCCAAAATGGCTTGAGATGAATCTCTTTGGATCACCCTACAAGTTACGATCTTGTCTGACAGTTATATATAAATAATATTTAAATAATAAGAATTTAATCCAATCTTAACCAAAATAAAAATTAAGTTGAAAAAATCCTTTTGTTTTCATGAGTAATTCACTGGTCCTGGGGGCCAGTCCTACTTCTCTCTGGCTTTTCTATAATATCAAGACATTGTGCTGAAAATGTAAACACACACACAAAAATGTGGAGAGGGTTAGGTATGCATGTGTGTGTGTGTTTGTGTCTGGGGGGTCCAGGCTGTCATTATAATGCCAGGGGGTCCCGCATGCTGCCTCTGGTTTTGCGATGCTAATGCACTCCCTACTGGAGGAGGAGGATGCTCTACATGTGTAAGGAGGGATGCTGTGAAACAGAGGAATGTCCCTCAATGCATTGTTCCCGCCCTTCAACACCCCTTTTTCTACTCTTTTCCTTATTTAGGCCACACGGCCATGCACGCAGCCACATTCCCTGACAAATTTCCACAACGCGTCTCTTTAACGGGTGCCGACAGCAACCTGCAGAGGATGACACATTCCAGACCAAACACTGCTTCAATTAAAATACACAATGGGATGGGAGGGAGTACACAGAATTTATTTTATTTATTGTATTTTTGCTTCTACAAGAAACACAAATACGGCACTCTTCTGATCATTATTGTGTATAATTTGTTTTTATTTTTTCTAATAGTCATATTAAAAAAGGCTGCAGTAACCTTTGCACAGGCCACATTTTACATTTTATTTTTGCCCCAATATGTTAAAGCATGTCCTCTGTAAAGGATATGTACATATTTTTAATTTTGAAAAACCAAAAAGATGCACAAACTTTTTCACCCAAGTGTCTAATAACTCTCAGTAGATATCAATAGATCTGTTTTTCTGATGATCAAATCTCAATCAACAAGTTGTTATAGCTTGTATCAATGCAGAGCAGATTAACCTCAGTCAGGGTATTTCTAAATACCCGATTATCTACTATTACCATTTTATCACATGTGATTTATTTACTAAACACACATACCATGTTTTAGCTTTAAATATTCTATTAGGCTTCACTCTTGACCATAAATTTTACAAAGGTGACTTTGGCACATACATAAATTGCAGAAATGGGAACAAATGGGGAAGAACTGGGGCAGCTGGTGGCTCAGTGGTTAGGGAGTTGCTCCCATAATCGCAAAGTTGTGGGTTTGAATCCCGACTTCCAGTGGCTGAACACTGCATTTCACACTGTGTGCTGTGCTGTGTTCATGCTTAACAAAAATGGCCACTTTACACTTTTACTATGACAGGGTGCATAAACCACTCAGCATTCAGCATCACCAGTATACTGATCACCGCCTGATCATTTGGAATCATCTGCACCCGTTTCTTCACTGGTTCAGGACAGATGTGATTTTTTTTATGTCTGAATGATTCATCAGTGTGTGGACAAACAAAAACATTCCTCTGAAACTGGTCAGGCTCAGGTTCAGGGACTGGACTGAAAATGAGAGTCTTTGTAAGTCCTTCAGGAGGCCTGGAGAACTGTTCTTCAAGACAACAAAAATAAATATCTAAATACAGAATAAAGAATAAAGAAATACTCTGTGAAAGCAAAATAAGAAGAAATGAGGGGCAGCTCTGTGCTTCTGAACAGAACTGTTTACACACATATAAACACTATACACTAATTTCTTACAATAAATATAAACATCTACAATCTTTCTACATATCTCTATACATATGGCATATATTGCTGTGTTTCTACTCCAGACATCCTTTCAAGGTGGATACAATATTTTTTGATATTCCACATAACATGCTTGGTACAGCTTTGCTACCCAACAAAAATGCTTCCATGATGATGTAAGATATTTGGTATGTGTAATGTACTGCCCCCCGACTCCCACCCCCAGTGTTGATGTGAACTACCTGAGGAGTGATCTGCTGTGACATTCTTCTGTCTGTATTTCTTGTTTGTCCCCTTAACAATAGTTATGGTTGATTTCATTGAGAAGAACACTACAATCTTTGTATAAAACTCACTAAAATGGAATTATTAGTGATAAGTCAAGTATAAAGTTGCTTAATGTAACAGACAAGAAGTGATTTCACTACATAAGTACATCACTACATATGATGCAATTTTCTAGTTTTCTTGACTAGAAAGCACACAGGTTGACTAAATTTTCTAAGACTAGTAATAACTATAGTTATATATAGCTTTTACATGCTAGAACTGCAGTTATAACTATCTACAATGACAGAAAGCTAAAACTAAGCCTACAACTAGGTGGAACTATACCAATGCCTATACCGAACTACAGCTTTAACTAACTATAGCAAACTTAACAAGCTGTAACTATAGCTATAACTGGTTAAACTCGCTAGTTATAACTATTGCTACACCTGTCTAAAACATGTCAAATACTATTTCTCCATTTTTCACAATCTGATTGCAAACAGTAATGGTATAATTTCATAAATTTGATCCTTTTAATGCTTACATTGCTTACATCCATGTGGCTGCCTAGAAGGTATGATAACATCCTGCACACTCGACAACCCATGGCCCTTATCACAGTGTTAACCACTGTTTACCACTGTAAACCAAGATACCCTAACAGGCACTCAGTGGGCGAAGGAAACTTCCTCTGGGTTAAGTGGTGGACGGATCTCCAGTTTTTGGAACTTGCTGTCTTCACCCACCAGTTCCAAACGGAGAGAAGGTGCCGTGCCTCCCTCCTTCCTTCTGTCTTCCATCCCTTCGTCCACAGTCAGGAGCAGAGTGCAGCCTTTAGGGAGGAGCTCCTGTTCGTAGGCAGCAGCTAACTGGTTCACCACCTGACGCTCCACCTGGCAATAGAAAAGCGCAGACGAATGCTGACTGATGACACTGGGGCTTTCTATTTCCTTTTGAGAGATAGAAAAGTGCATTCCATTTCTCGATGCAATGGAAAGATGGCAGGCAGGCTGAAGCATAATACAAATATATTGCCGCTGCCATATTAAAGAAGTATCTCATATTTTTCATCAATAATCTGAGACACTTCTCCTTAATCACGGTAACAGCAGTGCTGGAGCCTAACCCAGTGGTCACAGGGTGAAAGGTGGAGAAACACCCTAGACAGGTCACCAGTCAATAAGAAAATCATAAAATGTATTTTTTTATTTATTCTAACCAATTTGTCAATATGTAATGCACTGCCCACCACCAAACTTTTCCTGTCAATAAACCAATAACACTCAATAGATTCTTCAGTTCAATAATAATACTATTTTTTACCAAACCTTTTCTCCTCATCCTTCCTTCCTGACGGCCCGCTGAGTTTTAGCAGTGTGCAAGGGCAGTCGAAGAATGACATTATTGATCACTATTGTTTACTGATGGCGATATTGATTGGGGATTAGCTGTACCTCGTGTTTGATGGAGCGTGCTCCGTAGTGGAGGTTGTAGCCGTGGGCCAGAAGATCCAACACAGGCTGCTCCCACAGCAGGGTGATGTTGTGCCTCTGCTTAGCCTGGGGGCACAAAGGACAGGGAGGAGGGGGTAGAAATGGAAGAAAGAGACACACAGGGGAAGTTAAGAGGTATGTGTTCAAGTGAAACCAGACTCTGCAACCTAAAGTCCTTTACACAACAAAGTTGACAAGTCAAGCTAACTAAAATGCCAAATTTAAGAGCTCAGTTTTTATTAACTAATTTATTTTAGCACTAGACCAATCACTACTAACCAAATTAACCGATCAATTGTGTTCATACACACATATGTACACATATCTAGATATATAAAAAAATCACCAAAAAAACGGTGTCCCAGAGGTTCTGTTTGAGATCCATTTCAGGGTAACATGGGGAGGCACTATGGGAACTCAGGGGCCACTGCACTGGCATAAGTTCTGACATTACGTCTCAGGACTTAATTCCAGTACCTAACATCAGTCAGGGTACCAAGGAATACCTTGGAGGGTCTGTGCAATCCACAGACCATCACTGACCCACTGCCAAATCATTCATGCTGGATGAACGTTTGTCACAGCATCTCCAGCCTCTTTCATATGTACTCTGTGTGAACCTGCTCTCTTCTGTGAAAAGAACGGGGCACCAATGGCAAGCTTGCCAAATCTGGTGTTCTCTAGCAAATCCCAATTAAGCTGTACAGTTATGGGTTATACGTACAGGTACTAATAGAGGATGTTGGGTTCTCATGCCACCCTCACGGAGTCTGTTTCGAACATGCAATGGTGTCCCACTGGAGGTTATTTTGTATGAATTGGCTGGGCTCCACTTCATCCTTGCATAAAGAAGCAGATACTGGTCCTGCTGCCGGGTCCATCTCCTGGTATCTTCTGTATGGTGCTAAGACTGTGCTGGGAGACACAGCAAATCTTCTTGCTATGGCATGTATGGATGTGCCATCTTAGAGGATTTGGACTACCTAAACAACCCAAATGGACTGCAGGTACCACCTCATATTGACAAGTGCAATAGCAAAATGTTAAGCTAGGGAAAAATCAGTCAGAAAGGATAAGGAAAGAAAATGGTCTGTGGTTATTCTCTTTTAGGGGGTTGTCTTGCTATTGCCACTCCTGTCCACCTGTTATGGGTTTTATTTGCACCAAAGCAGGTGAAAGTGATGCCACAATTGCTTTTGCTTCCTTACTGGACTGAAAGATCTCCCAGACGTTTAACTGACCTGGTATTATAATGTTATAGTTAAGGGTTCCCACAGGGCAGAAGTTTGGGACCACCCCCAGATAAAAACTAAATGATACGCTTTTAAAATACTTATAACAAATCTAACTGTCGAAGCTAATTATTTAGCCTCATAGGCTCATTGAAGAATGCTTGGGGTCATTATTATCTGCATTCTTCAACAGGATAATGACCCCAAGCATTCTTCAAACTGTGGGCGAGATGGACCTGCAAATCTCAAATGTGAGAGAACTGTTTGCCTGCTTGAAAAGGCACAGAGAATGCTGAAGTTCTTTTTAAAAAATTCTGGAAATGAAGCTGTGAATCTGTTTCGTGGTGATGAAGGCAAGTAGTGCTTAGTGGTTAACACACACATATATATACACACATTACATACATACATATATAGAGACACACACACACACACACACACACATTCTATAAAGGCCCTGTAGTACGGACTGCTGAGAAGATCTTTGGGGTCTCTCCCCTCTGTTACAGGCCATGACCCCCCACCACAATACCCCAGACCCACACCCACGTATCCCTCTTTCTATCTGGCAGAACGTTTTGCAGCATCCTGGCCTTCACTACCAGGACGGGGAACAGAAGTGAATACCTAACTATACATCACACACAAACACTCTTTATTCGCCCAATCACACTAAACTGTTCTGCCATAAACAAAGATGATGTTGTTTTCTTTTTGCACTTTCTCTTTAGTTTTGTCCCCTCCACTCCGAAAATGACTGTAATTTCTGAGAGCTTAACGCAATACCTTTGTTAAAGCCCCCAAAGCTGAAAGTGTTTACTTCTGTCATCTCATTTCTTGACGGAATAATTACAAAAAAGCATCAATGTCTAAATACCTATGGACATTGTGTGCTTATATCTTCACAATAAAATATATAATATTCTGCAGAGCACATCTGATTGTAAAATGCAGGTTTCTTTTTAAATATATCAGTTTTATTTGATTTCTACTGTTACACTAATGCTAATTTCTCTTGGCCTGAAGTGTTTGTATATATAAAAATTAGTTAAACTAAACCAAATGTGCACTTTGTTTTCCATACAAAATTATTTGAAAGCTATGATTCAAATGAATATTAACATTAAGGCATTAAGGCATATTTCATATGGCTGAATAATTACCCCCCCCCCCCACACACACACACACACTCACACACACTCACTAAGGCATTTAGCCATGTTCTTGAGCCTGCAGGGCTAGCCTGGCAGAAATGAAGTTTTATTAATATTTAAATATTTATGAATGGCCCACATGTTAACCTCCCTAACATGATTATAGTCGTCAAGCTGTTATTGATTCTGTGTGTGTGTGTGTGTGTGTGTGTGTGACAGAGAGAAGAGACTTGTTTGTGTGTTTCTCAGCTTCAGCCCTGTCAACAGCATCAAGAAAAATGGCTCCTTGCTTACAGTACAGATTAACAAACTCTTTATCATTTTCTCTTTTACACACAGATACACACATATGCACACACACATCATTCATATGGAGATATTTGATATTTATAAATCACAAATGTTCCTCAGATCGACAGTGTTGGGTGAAAAGGACTGGTTTGTTCAAATTCATCACTGGAACTAAGGGGGCTCCCCCCAAAACCATTATTCCTCCTCCACCAAACTTTCCTGTTGGCACCATGCATTCACATGGGTAACATTCCCCTGGCATTCGCCAAATCCATATTCATACATCAGTATGGCAATTAATTAAGTGATTTATCACTCAAGAGACGCAGCAGTATGCTTTACAACACTCTAGGATGAAAATTAAAATGTCAATAAACAGAAATATTTTTTAAAATCCTAGCTTCTATCATTTTGGCCTGGATTATATATTTACAGTAAAACAGGTCTTATACCTTTTTAGCCCAGTAGTTCAGTTCTTTGTTGACCAGTTGAATGAGCTCTGAATGGCAGAAAGGCAGGAAGTAAACAATCTCGTTTATCCGTCCCAGAAACTCATCCCGTCTGAAATGGGCCTGCCGGAACCAAACACAGTCGTCACTTAGATGTTTGTCTAATAAGCTTCAATAACGACATTAAGGATTGATATAGAGTACAGGATGGCAGGCATGTATACATTCTTTATGGGTTACATTTACATTTTTCACCATATTGTATGTTTATATGCTTTACATTATGCATTTTTTTAATGATGCCTTCCTAGTTTAAACATTCTATCATTCAAATGTTCTCTGGAAAGCTGGACATGGTTTGATATTGTGAAAATTCACACATACACACATATATTTATATATATATTTTTCCATACACACAAGTCCATATTGATATTTTTAGATAATTTCTATAGTGTACTTTTTATACTGTACGATTGTGTAGTATCATTTTAATTTTATTGTCTTTGCTGCTCTTACCTTTGTACTGTCAACTTTCTGACATAACAATGCACATTTCCCACTTGTGGGACTAATAAAGGTTTTTCTTAACAGATCTTAAAAAGAGGTCTAATTACTTGACCAATCATTCATACGGGAGCACTGCAGCGTGTAAAGCAACATCTTATGACAGTTTGACTACAGTCCAAACCGTTACCTTCAAAATGGGCCGAATCACTCCTTCTTTAAACTTTTTGGAAATGGTGATCTTCTCACTCTGCTGCACATCATCTGCGATAAAGCAAAACACCTCTTACCATTCAGTTATGAATATTGACACTTTCCTACGGTGGCCCTGAAGGGCAAAACACAACGACATTTCAGAAAACACAACGACATTTCAGAAACACAACGACAT
>JBBPDC010061088.1:0-11016 GCA_037974485.1 Hemigrammopetersius urotaenia
CCAGAGGTGCAGGCTGGATATAAAGGGGCGTGGTCATGTCTCCATTCACACAAGTCACATGACATTGATACAATTTAATTTTTTTAACTTGCATTAGCTGCCCAAAGCCAAAACAACACTTTCAGAGCTTCCAAAAAAAAACAAAAAAAAAAAAAAGGTCACAATTGTTGCCATTGGGATTAAATGGGTTAAAAGATAAAAAGTTTTAAGATGAATAACCAAGATAATTGAAGATAAAGTCCCAGGGATTAACTTATACTCACTACTCTAGGAAATTATTTAGAATATCATGAATTCTCAAATTTCCCTACAGTTTCATTGTTGTTGTTCAAAAGGATAGAGCGGGACAGGAGGTGTGATTTACACCAGGGGTCCCAAACCCCATGCAAAACAGAATAGGAATTTTAACAACAAAATATGCCATTAGACCTTAGACCATGTATGTTCCATTATGAAATATTGTTGCCATGAAGGGGCGTACTTGCGACGATGTTTGGCAATTGGCATGTGTCAAAGTAACATCCAACAAAATTGCCTGGACCCAAGCCTTGCATTAATGCCAAGATGTTTTTGCCAAAGACCTGTGGCTTTCAGCACAGTTTTGAAAATTCTGTTTGATAATTTCTGATACTGTATAAAGGCAATTTAGCCAGCTATTGTTCTGAATGAAAATAACGGTTTAGCTAAATTACAGCCATGGATGCTTAGTGTACAGTGTTAATTCTGCATTAGGTTGTGATATGACTGTTAGGTTGGCCCGCTTGTATCAACATAATCAGTAGTATAAGCTGATTATATAGCTTATGTTAGGTAACCTGCCACAAATTATGGTGGAGGAAAGTGATCTACCCATCAGATATAAATATTTAGTTGCAGAAAAAAGGATTTGATGATAAATTATAAATAATAAATATGTACCAGGCTAAATGAAGCTGTATGGCAGATCAGATTATACAAAAAAATGTGTGTTAGTACACTGGTTACTATTGTAGTATAAATAAAAAATATGCTGCAAAAAAAATGTTGCATAAAACACTACCACAATATCAACAACATCTGTCATTCAGGACCAGATTTCAAGTAGTCAGTGAACCAATAAGCTTGCTTCTTCCAAAATCTAGGCTGCTAATTGGCTGTCTAAACCTCATGCCAATATTTTTTTCAATTGTCTTGATTAATCCTATTGCAATCTAAGGCAATAGTCTTTAAACCAGGGGTCACCAACCTTTATGAAACTGAGAGGTACTTCACGTGTACTGAGCCATACGAAGGGCTCCCAGTTTGATACACTAGAACAGAGTTTACCTAAACTTCATCTATAATAAACATATTTTAAATGCTTTTTTTATTTTAGAAATTGTCATGCAAATGTGATTAAAGAAAAATAGCAACAGGATGAAATTAAATGCAAGACACTTTTCACCGGTGAGTTGTGCTATTTTTAGAACAGGTGGCTACTCATGTGGTCCTTTGGGGCACCACGTTGGTGACCCCTGCTTTAAGCCAATCCTCAGGGCCCACCAGATGGTCTACATTTTGCTCCATTCTAATGTATTGAGTTGTATCAAAGCTGTGTACTGTCTACAGGGCCCTGAAGAGCTCTTTATAGATCCTTAATACTGATGCTTAAGAATCAAATATTGTGACTTTGCACTGATTTCGTATGGATAAGTGTACTAATTGCTAATTTGAGTTGCATGATATGATCAGAATATTAGTATTGCAATTATACAGCTCCATATAGCAATTGCAATGCCTTTTAATATACAAATATGTCTGTATCATCACATTATTGAAATTAAAAAGATGTAATGTATCTAAGTATTCGTTTCCCTGTCCACAAAACCCATAAATGGAAACTAAGCTGTAAAAACAATACATCTTCAAATCAGTTTTTGTGGTGTTATGAAACCCACATATTTCCACATGTGTCCTTGATGAAGGTTCATATATCAGGCTTAAAGGCAAAATAACAAACAGCCTGTTTCATTCTTTGGTAGCCTGTAGGTATGAACTATGATGAATTATGAAATATTTTTGCTACACAAACCCATTAGGTGTAAGAAAAAAAAGAAACACAGTGATTGGTTGGAGGCTAATTCGCATATTGCAACCTTCTGCGCCATCAGTATTGAAGAGACGGGTATTGTAATAATTAAAAGAATATTTTGTGCAGCCCTGTTCCTAATTATGTTAGGATTATTATTTTTAAGTTTATACATAATTGAAAATTAATCTCTCTATAATATATGATCTAAATAATTTCTCTATAAAAATGCAACGTTGCATATTTGTTCCTAACTTCAGGGGGACATTGTAATACTTTGTCCGGCTCTGAACTATACACTCAGTGGTCATTTTATTGGAAACACCTATTTTACAGGTATGCTTTGCTGCTTATAGACTACACCAACCATTGATGCACAGTTTGTGTGCATATATGTGTATATATGCATACATGTTAAAATGAATCTACGTAAATACTGTCCGTCTGCCCTCACAAAAACATAATGTTTACTGTTTGTGTAAACTGATTGCTGAATCATTGTGTAATCGTTGTCTCTTAGGTCCAATTCCTTTCACTATCTAGGTTTCCAGCCCTATCACTGCATGTAATCAAGCGGGAAGGGTAAATGCTAGCACGTGCTTCTTTCAATCGCTAATGCAACATCATATGTTTTCAGCTATGCTTCAGATACTGAGCTGTGGAGTTGGGAAGCAGGAAGCTGTTCTTCCACGTGTGTATGTGTGTGTGGGAACAGGATAGTAGCGTCTCAAAGAGCATTTTCTGCGAGAAATGCAAATAATGCTTACACTATATGGTTGAAAGAATGTACATATGACATCTGACTGTCACATTTATATCAGTGGTTATCCTGTTTTAAACACATGGGCTTTACTATAGGGATCCCCTGCTGCAGCTTTAACAGCCTCTACATGTCCGGGAAGGCTTTCCACAAGATTTGTCAGTGTGTGTGGGAATTGTGTTCTTTCATCCAAAAGAGCTATTGCTAAGTGACGTAGGACGAGAAGTCCTGGTTTGCATCAGCATTCCAGTTCATTCCAAAGGTGTTCAGCTGCATTTAGGATTTCATGAGGACACTCTTTATTTGTTTATATACCTTGCTTTGTGTTCACTGGTGAACAGGAAAGAGTCTTTCAAATCTGTTACCACGAAGTTAAAAGCACAAAATTGTGTAAAACATCCTGGTATGTTGTAGCATTAACCTATCTCTTCACTGGTTCCAAATGGACCCTAACCGTTATGCCTTCTCCATCAAACCTTATTGCTGGCAGTATGCATTCCAGTAGGTAGCATTCTCCGGACACCTAACAAACCCAGATTCATCCATTAATCTGCCAGATAATGAAACATGATTCAGTCCAGTGGTGTCATGCTTTACACCACTTCAGCCGATGCTTTACTCTGTAGTTATCTTAGCTGTGCAGCCACTTGGTCACTGAAACCCACTTCATGAAGCCCTCAAAGCACAGTTCTTGTACTGATGTTGCTTTCAGAGGGAGACGCCAGATTTTGGATCTCTGTAATAGCAATTGATAAAACTCATGATTGGTCATTTTTAAACATTGCATCAGTGTTTGACAGCACTGTTGTGAGTTTATTGTGGTCTACTACTTCTTGGCTGAGCTTTTGTTGCTCCAGATTCCTTCCACTTTACTGTAATAGTACGAACAGTTTATTAACATTTTTCTTGTGCCAGTTCCACCTTTAAAAAGTCACGAGCTCTTTAGTTGTACTACTTCTACTGCCTATATTTTTGTCTATAGCTATACACTTAATTTTACACACCTGTTAGCAATAGGCGTAGCTGTAATACCTGAAGTCAAATTAGTAAAGGTGTCCATAAAAAATTTACTAAGTTTACTTTTGCTGATACTAAGCTCATATAAGTTAGCCTTAACTAATAAGTAATGGTTGCTTGCAAGGCTGTTATGGAGCATGAAATGCATTGTTTTTGTAGATGAACTGTGGTGCCACACATGGTTTAGTTAATTTCCGAGCTACATTTATACCATAGCATCAGTTCAAAATGAAGGAAGTGACCTTAGGTAATATGTTTGGTTAAAAAAAAAGTCTGAGCAGTCAAGGAGAAAGCGTAATTTATTCACGCAATAACAAAAAATAATATATATACGGTCCATTTTACAAACAGTACGCTGAAATGTGAAAAGAAGAGCACATAATATCTGGACACTGCAAGCATGCAATGGCACACTGTAATACATTAACACCTATTCAGGAAGATTAAGGGGACCCAAACCAAAAACACACACTCATTCCCCTCTGTTACACAACCTGTCTATGGGTTGCAGACAGCCTGAGCTCTGAAAATAGACAGGCTGAGTTCTAAACAGGTATGTATATATGAATACACTGCTCAATACTTGCTTTCTTTATACATTTGTATAAATTTTGAACCCAAAATATAAATGGACATGCTCAAGTCCGTGTTCACATGAAGCTAATTCATTATACCCTTTAAAAGACAAATGTTTTGTTATCTCATATTACATTGAACCGTAGTGTCTGTGTAAAACATCTTCAGATCTTTGACTGTGAGCATAAATCAGTATTTGTGTTTTTCCCCTATCACGTCTACCTATCACTGAGTGAAAACACTCAGCTAGCTCCTAGAACCTTCATGACACAGTGCTTGAAAATGGGTCACAGTGGTCTACGCGGATTTCCATTTAATGCTGAGTACCCACTCCTTTTTTTAAAAAAAATAAGGTGTCCCAAATCCTTTGACAGACAGTGTACAGGACTGATAAGATCAGGAACTCTTAAAGGCAAGAATGTGCTGCCTTGTTGCTGGTGGGCTGTCGTGTTTGTGTGGAAAACACTAGTGGTCTTTCGCATGCCTCTGGAATTCTAGCAGCCGTATAAACATGGGCCTGTGAGAGAACAGGCTCTCTTAACCTTTGGGGCCATCCTGCTGCACAAAAGCCAAAATAAACATCCATTTGTTTGTCTGACGAAAATGGCAAATGGCTATAAATCCCTAGAGAAATGTGTAGAGAAATTCATGACTGCTCAATTTCCAAACAACTTAAGGACGTGATCAGAGATTCTTTAAAAAAATAATTCACTTGGGTGTGTGTGCATGTAGAAACATTTTTATTAGCCATTGTTTCATTTTAGCAAAAGTTTGAGTCAAGACTTTGACAGCAAAGCATTATTACATGCAATAATCTGCACGTAATGGGTGAACAGTGGAAGAGGGATCAAAGTAATTCTTACTACTGCATCATTCAATTACACTAAATAAATACAATGTATTACAGCACAGAGGTAACAATGCACACATTTCTAAGACCTTCACACCTGCACATGCTTGCGCTGCGTTACTGTAAATATTGCAAAAAGGAACAGAGTGCTGATTGACAAACTGTCACCTATTTTAATGTGAGAAATTGCAAAATGTTTTAGTGGTGTTTTTACTAGTCTGGCAGAAAGTTAACTAGCATCACAACAAGTGCAAAAACTGTAACAAGGTATTATTTCTATTAAAAGAGCAATATCTTCTCTCACTGGATATTACACATAACTCACAGTGACGATGATAGCCAAATGGTTTGTCACTGTATTAGAAAAGGAAGGAACTGTGTTTGACCTGAGAATGGACAAGAAAAGCATTTGTCCTGCTAAAAGGGTAAGCATGATAATTCACTTCTAGACACTGTGAAACCCAGAGCCGTATTATAGAGTTTTCTTCATAATATTGTCATCTCCACAGTTGATTTTATAATAGTTCTCAGAGCACATAAGCATAAAAACTGTTAAGTAGTATCTGACTCAATGTATTGTTGCTATGGTAACAAAACCTCATATCCCCAAGTGATAGGAATAGAACAAGGAAGAACTCTAAAGGGGAATTACACTGATGTATGTTAAAATAGAGTGTCATTCAAGTCTGTCCGATGTGAAATGATATACTGTAGATAAACATAACTCTACAATATAATTATTTAAAGTAGCGGTGATAATGTCTACAGGGCTGCAATGTCTACAAAAATACAAAAATAGTTATATTATTGTTATCTCAAAGCTTACACATGAGCTTGTGAGCTTACAATTAAGGCATTTATCAGACGCTTTTATCCAAAGCGACTTCCATTCCCTAACTACAGGGGGCAGTCTCCCTGGGATAGCTTGGGGTTAAGGGTCTTGCACAGGAACCCAGTGGTGGTGCTGAAGGTAGGATTCAAACCCATGACCTTTTTTTGTGGTAACTTGTGATGAATTATAATTCCAAAAAGTTTTATATAGAAATTATTTAACATTACAACGCACAAAATGCATTTGGTTTTCGACAGCCCACATGCCTTAAGGTAAGAATCTGTTACATTACAGTTTTTAATGATATAGCGTTTAACTTTAGCTAGAATTTTCGTTTTCCGAATTCATAATGAAATGTTTACTAAATGCACATGGTTGATAGTGTTTTTAAATGTTACAGTTTTTTTTTCTATCACCGACTCTGAAGCAAAACACAAATCATAGGTGATATATTCTCACCCATATTCACTTCTTGAAAATCTTTAGGCCAGGCCTTTTGCTACACTTGTCATGTTGATCTGCTACAGTCAGTACAAAAAAAAACAATGTACCGTCCAGTGAAAATGTAGGACAGTATTCAGTTGGACAACTATAAACATGCTTGTGGCTTAAAAATGTCAACAAAAACAATTAAGATCTAATATCAGTAAAAATAAATACACATTGAGGAAGGCATTAGTTCTTCTATGAAAACGGTAAGAGCAGTGTCTTAAGGTTAGAAATGTATGTGCAGTTACATAATCAAAGTGCTTTTTTCTCTAATTTATTTATTTACTTTTTTGGTGTTCATTTAGAGTGCCTTACAAGTACCATAATAAATTAAGCACTAAAAAGATCATATTAATAATAATAACAACAATAATATTAACAATAATAACAATAATGAATAGGAAATTAGCTAGTTTGTTCCTTATCATTTCAACTGTTTCTAGCCATTGTCCCCCAACTTAAAGCTTTTTATAGTTTCCAATCATGGACTGCTGAAATGTGAAGTGAGGAGTACATAAAGCACACGTAACACATTATAAAATAGTAATACAAAGAATGGAAGAAAAATATCAAACTCAGACAGGTCTCTAACTGCCACTGAACTGGCAAAGCCAGGCCAACCAGTTCACTCCAACAGTGTGAAATCATAACCAGCCTCAGCTGTGAAAAGCATTCTGTTAGCTGAGGATTTAGAGGCAGAAGAGAGTGAAAGAGGTGGCAGCCTTCATGGAGGAATGCTGTTGAGTAGTGCTTCCAGCTGTTCTTCCCCCAGTCGCTGCTTCTCATCCAGGTCTTTCTGGCGGATGAGCAGCGAGGCCTTGGTCTGGACAAAGCACCGGTATTCCTGCAGCTGGGCATCCGTCAACTGCTTGGCGAGGAAGGTAGACACCATGCGCTCCCGCCGGTCAAGATTATCCTTCAGGTCCTTGGCATCTTCCCTCTGTTTGCACAGGAGGTGATGTCTGTTGTCCAGTGATTGCTGATGGGAGAAAAATTAATGAGTTCAGTTTTAATGCACTACAAAAATAAAAAACTTTCCTGAATAAGAAAATATGTTAAATAGGAAAATGCCTGATCATCATTTTAACTGAAACACCTAATGGTTTTAGTGTAAGTAATTTTTAGTTTTTATTTACCAATCATTTTCCAGATTTAAGATGTGCAAGTAATACTTATCTACTGTTAAGTTTTGGCTGCAAAATCTTAAAACCGCCAACGTTGGTCAATCAGGGTTTTTATTAGAGCCCGACCGATAAAGGATTTTGAAGGCCGATACCGATACAAATATTTGTTGGTTTTAAAATCCAATATTCCGAGATATATATATATATGTGTGTATATATATTAGTGCTGGGCGTTAACGGCGCGAGATTCTTATCGTGAGATTAAAAAATTATCCCCGTTAACTTTCAGATAAAAAGAAAAAGGAAATTCAGCTGATGCAAACCGATTTTACAATAGCTGTTAACAAATTTACCCAGCTGTTTACTGAGGTTTAGGTATTCAGGCTTTGATTAATCACATGGATACATAATATGTATGACGCCAGATGCTTATTTTAGAAAAGGGTAGAAAATCATACAATGTAAAGCCAATAGGCAAATCTCAAGGCAACAATGGCAAGCAATAACTTCTATCATAATGCTACTCCAGCTTTGATTTATTATGTTCAAATGTTGAAAACCAACAAAAGAATTGAAGCCTCCTGCTGGACAGACATAAGCCTTCAAAAGGCATCCCTAAGGAAACTTATATTGTTGAAGTAACTGATATGAGAATGTTCTTGATTTATCAGCAGCAAGTCAGCTTAGAAGTAGAAGCACAGCAAAATGAGAATAGACATCAACAAAAAGCACTCTAGGCTCAGTTCTGAGGTTAAAGCCTCTGCCACAACCTCAAACTGAGCAGACATGCCTTAAATGATGTTCTCATGGCAAGTGAACACCTCCAAAAAGAAAGCAAACTTGTTAGAATTTTAGTAGAACTCAAGCTAGCCAACCTCTTTCTAGCCAAGCAGTCAAGAAAAGCTTTACATCTGCCACACAATCCTCTAAGGGCCAAGCTCCCTTAAGATGCCTGCAACAGTTCAGCTTCTAACGTTGAAACAGAAATCTCAGCTGATAAATGTTTTCAAGAGTAGATTCCTCTCCTGCATCATTTTGTGATGAGTCATATCTTCGTGTCCTCCTTATCACTATTGACATCCTAGTAGATTGAGCAGAAAGTCCTTGCATAAACGATCAGCATATCTGTCAGAAGAGTGATGACCCTGCAATAGCTTTTCCCTCAAGTTGAAATGCACAATATTCTCAAAGACTCAGCATTGCCCTCTACAGACAGAAAACAAGAAAGCATGTATCTCAATGGCCATGTGTCAGGTTACCTAGGCAGGGAACATCCAACCATCCATTCAACCAGGAAACAGGTCCTAGAACCTGTTCCTCAATCAAAACAACCTGATGCATTAGCCGAAGACCTACAGCAGTTTGACCCTTCAAGGCTTGATGACATTGAAGACTACTTCAGAGAAACTGAGTGTAGTCTTGCTGGCTTGCCTCACGCAAGCGAAAATCAGGTTAGTTTAGAAAACAATCTCTAGACCAGTTCATACCTAGACCAGTAATGGGTATGTTTATATATACAAAGCATATATAAACATACCCATTACTAATGCCAGTAGTGTATGCCATTACCCAGATGTATGCTATGAGTTGCCCAGATGTGTTTTTCAGTCATCCTTTGTCTGGAAGAAGACAAAGAAACCTCCTTTGTTCCAGACAGGGCACAAAGAAACTGGCTTCAGTTTCAGTAATTTAGCTATAGTTTAGCTTAGATATTTAATCATAATCACAACACACTATCAGCAAAGTCAAGTTTACAACACGCCTGTCTGTGTCACAGCGACCACATCCTTTACTGAAAAACTGCAGGAACTTCATGCCCGGACCTTAGCGGGACTAGACACAGAAGCAACTGAAAGACAATGGAACTTTAGATATATGCAAAAAAAAAAAAAAAAAAGAAAAAATCTGATCAACTGCAGTGCCTTGTAGGCCCAGGTCATGAGCTCTAGGGGATGGCGGTCCTCGACTGTGATCTTGTTCAGGCTGTTGCAGTCGATACAGGTGGGGAGGCCCCTGTTATTCTTTCCCATGCTAAAGAACCCTCCTCTTGCTAGTGAGGTGGACAACCATATGAAACCCAGCATCATCCATCCACCTGGATCCAGACAAAAAGAACAGTCGGCTCCTGGGCAGTGTAGGTCCAGGGCAGTTGATAGTACAATCATTTAGCCAATACACCAGCAAGAACAGGCCCTTCTGCTTGCTGAAGTCCTCAACCAGGTCCCAGTATTCAAGTGGCACCCCAGGCATACCAGGGGCACCGGATAAGGAAGGAATGATGGGCAAGGCCAAACAAGACTGACCTCAGGATCCTGTCAACCTGCAGATTATGGTACGGTAATGAGTGGAAGCCCAGTATCAAGTGCAGTCTGGGGCCAGTTAAGACAGTTGTGAGGAACACTCCAGAAGGCTGGGAATGGGGGGCCAGCCCATCACGGGTCCCGACTCGTGGTTTTTCCCACCAGCTCAGCACAGCTGGAGCAGAGGTGTCCCATTTAGCTGACAGCACTCCAGGGAGGGCCTCAAGATGGAAAGGGGTTGGAGCAGGAGATTTAGCCAAAGTTATAGCAACTTCTCAATTCTCAGGCCTGCCTGCGTTCATGCATTTGGTTGTCCAACCTCAGGTATTGCTCAATGAGGTCCACAAGGGAGGCCAGAGGCCTCGAGAAGGGCCAACTTGTCTTTGGGCAGATGAATTCCACTCACTCTGTGTGCAGAACTAGACCATATAGTCAGCCTCCAAAATCCACCCCAAGCAGGTGGGTAATCACACACACACACAGTGGTTGCCCACGCTAGGGCTCGCCTCCTCAACAGGGAGATGATAAATGCTACTCTGGCCCATGAAAAGAAAAACAGGAAACAGGAACTGCCAAGAGTCACAAACTGGCAGACCTGAATTGGGCTGAACTGAAAAGTTCCCTCAAAGAAACATTTCTTTTCATTAAACTCAAAATAAAACTCAGGAATAGAGGGAAATAGATATAAAGAGAGAAAGATTAGACCCAGGGAGAACCAGGAGATGAACCCAAGAGCCTTTACCCAATTGCCAGCTGATATTATACATGTGAAAGACGAATTTCTTCACACAAAGACTCTGCAGTGAGTGAGGCTTTATGGATCTGCCTGCAGGTGCAGGCCCTTCTCCTTCTCCTCCCAGCTAGGGTAGGCACAACAATCGGCGCAGGTATGGTGGCCAATTCAGTTCCAGATCGGCTCCTTACAGATACCTTTTACTTTACATTTACATTTACATTTACGTCATTTAGCAGACGCTTTTATCCAAAGCGACTTCCAATCCCTTAACTACAGGGGACAGTC
>JBBPDC010061128.1:0-11013 GCA_037974485.1 Hemigrammopetersius urotaenia
TTAGAATTTATTATACTGTATGAACACCCTTGGGTCACATCACCATACTGTCCCCCCCACTTTTAAATGGGCTGCTACGCCCCTGCAAGCACACCATATGTCTTTTCACATTCAATGTGAGGCTGAGGTGGGAAAAGACAGACTGTATGGAATCAGTTGAATGGGAACATATCCAATAATAAAATCCAATAAAATCCAGATTTTAAGTTTTGAAAATGTGACATTTTGCTCAAATATTTTCTCAAATTCACTGACCTCATGCTCTAAAGTATATTTTTTTGGCTAGATGACAGTCCAGTCACGTTCTTCATATTGCATACTTGGCCACACACTCATGTTTAGTATTAGTGGTGTATAACCTAATAGACTTGTATTAGACTTGTACATTCCCCAAAAATGTCTTCATATGAAATTCAATCAGAGCAATTCAATCGGAACATGCTGATTAGACAAACTCCATTGAATTCTCTTTTTCTCAATCTCTCTCTTTAGGATAAGGAGATATCTGCAGAGGAGTTGAGGACGTTCCTGAACGCTACAGTGGCCCAGTGTAAGAGAGCACACTGTGCCTAAGATCTTCACTTTGGATCAGTGGTGGGACACCAGTGTGGGATGGTGTGTCTGTGAGTGTATAACTCTGTTCTGTGTTTTTCAGTCCCTGATATAAAGACCGATGGTTTCAGTGCGGAGACCTGCAGGTGTATCGTGGATCTCTTTGACGTATCCTTCCTCGCACTCCAATACAGCATCTCTTAAACGCCTGGCTTAAAGCAAAAAAAAAAATTATTTGACGGAAGAGACGACGGGGAGCGTTGTCGGGGCGGGGGGTGGGAGCGGTGTATTTTAGGTGAACATACTGAACCGAATCGGTTCAGTACATTCATTTAAAAGATCGTGAACGACACAACACTACTCCCCACTGCCATTCCTCTGTTAACAGCAAGACAACAGATTCCAAAACTGCTGTTATTTATTTATTTTTAACGGACCATAAGCTCTCGCAGCACTCGCAACACCGGAGCCACTGTCCTGAATACAGAACTTCTGAGTTTTGGCTCCGTCGAGCGTCGAGAAACTGCTCGCAGCCAGTAGCTACTCCGCAGCCGTCAGTGTTGAAGAGAACTGCCGAAAGCATAACTTTAATCCATGCTTAAACGTGACTTTTTTAACACTATTAAAAGCTATCCCATTCATTCTCAAGCAGTGAGTCCCACTTGTTTCGTCTCTTATACTAGGGGTTATTTTAACACGTCATTAAGTCAGCACTAACCCTGACAGCTCCTTTAAGGCTTAAAAATACCCTTGACTGAGGTGAATCTCAGAAGGACGGCAATGCTCGTCTGGGCTTAGTGGAGTTCCAGATTCTGTGGGACAAGATCACAAAGTGGCTGGTGAGGGCATCCACACATTTGATTCAGCTGGTTCACAAATGAAGCCAAGTGCCTTTTGACTTTCTTCTCACTCCCTTCTCTGTCCCTGTAGGAAATTTTCCAGAAATTTGATCTGGACAAGTCAGGCACCATGAGCTCCTATGAGATGCGCCTAGCCTTAGAATCGGCTGGTATGGTGACAAGTTCCTAGTCATAAATAAAATAATAAAAATGGCATCCTTGAACCTAGTCTCCTCCCAGAGCCCTCTCTGTTGCTTGTTATTTACTTATTTTGCCTTTCTAGGTTTTAAGCTCAATAACAAGCTGAACCAGCTGCTTGTGGCACGGTATGCCGACAAGGAGGTGATTGACTTTGATAACTTCGTCTCTTGCCTGGTCAAGCTGGAGACGGTGTTGAGTAGGTATCAGCTATATCCTTACCGCAGTAGCACCTGTGTGTTGCGCCCTAGTGGCCTGTCGTGGAGCCATAGTCTGTATATCTAAGTAACCAAATATAAATTAAAATTGGGCTGTTATTATTGTAACAGTAATTTAGTTTCCCTTGCTTGATTGGTCTGGCAAAGCCACCTTGACAATTATATTGTCAGTTTGTCAAAGCAAATAATTCAACGTTGGTTGTATGGAATATTTTTGGTGTTTATTATGTTCCATGATTATGGAGTTGAGAACTTTTTAAACATTGGTTAAATCTTCTTTGCTCAGTTATGTGGGCCTCCATATCTGTTTCTTTTGTGTATTCCATCACCCTGCGTAAATGCAATGGCATTAATGACTTAGCCAACACATTTTCTCCACACAGGGGCCTTCCAACAGTTTGATACAGATGGGACAGGAGTTGCCAGGCTTAACGTCTCTGAGGTATTTTGGACAGTGAATTGTAGACTCATTGTTTCTGGTAATGCTTAGTTTATACACAGTGGTGTGCATTGGGTGACCACTCACTGCAATCACACCTTTTTCAGTTGTTTGTTGCACACTTTATACCAAGATATTCTCTGTCTAACACAGTGGCTGCAACTGACCATGTGTGGCTAAACACTAGAGTCTGTGCCTCATCCAGAAGAGCGAATGGCCATCCTGATTCCAGAAGCATTACTGCTGTTTACCTCATCCAGTCCAATGATGTCTGGCCCACTTCTTTACTGGGGAAATTCTACCAACCTCTCAAAATTTCTGCATAATTACAAGGGTAAAATGTTAACTATTAACAGTAGACATGAATGGAACCAGACATCTGAAGTGTTTAATTTTAAAAGTTGCATGTATAACAAAGACACATGGAGGTTCACAGATGGTTTAGGATAGTAAATAAAATGGCTGTTTGTGGTAAAGACATTTTCCTCTGGTTAATGCAACAAAAATCAGTGCATACTGCATTACTAGGGGTGTAACGGTGCACAGATGTCACGGTTCGGTACGGTTCACGATACAGCGAAGTTAAGCAACAAAAAGTTCTAAAGAATGAGGCTTGGTTTGTTTTCGTTTATTTTAAATAAACAGCAGCGTATTAACCAGTAAACACACACTCTTGCTTATATTTTCATGTATGTGTAAGTGTTATGCGCTTTTTGTTCCCTCTGTGATTCTGTATTACTTCAATCACATCTCCGTCGTACTGTGTATTCTCCGAAAGACATCATGTACCGAACCGTGACCCATGTACCGTTACAGCCCTAATAATTACCCACCCAACACACACACACACACAGTATACAAGTTCACATAGGCTATAGCCTCCAGGTGCCCAATTCTGGTATTCAATTCAATTTCTAAGATATACTCACTAAAGCTGACTATCAAAAGGTAAGTTGAACTAGGAGTTCTTGTGTAGAGAAAACACCAAACTGGTCCAGACCAGCCCTCCAGGACTGGAAGAGGGCGCTCCTGCCCTACAGACCATCAAAGCCAAGAGATTAGTCACGTTGTGCCACAAAGGATATTTACACAGCTGATTGTGAAAATGTTTACACCCCACACTGGTTTCTCTCATCTCAATAGCTGATATTAGTACATCACAAACTGGTATTTCAGATCAAGGTAAGTTAAAGAAGGGTTTTCTTAAAACTGATCCTACTTAAATGAAGCCTAAACCGGGACTAAGTTGCAATGATAATGATGAGACATCAATGGCAATGCTGAAGTCTGCATTTACGGATTCATCCGAGACAAGAAAAGTAATTCATTCATCACGTTCATTGAAATAACCCTTGAAGTTCACTAATTTCAGCATCTGGGACATTGTTACTAGCTTCTTATGCCAAGCAGTTATATATTAGAACGATGATCAAAAGGAAAACATTTGACTTTCATTTATTTTGTATATTTACATATGCTGTAATGTCACACAAGACTGTACAGAACTGTATTTTTATATAACCTTTATAGTGAAACAAAGCTTCATTGGGCCCAGACTTGCATATATTGTTTAATACCACCCAGAATGTTCAAAAAACAAAAAAAGTTAAATTACCAGAGAGACACCCAAGTTTCAGTCTAAGGGCAATACAACCTCTCAAGCTAATATCACCACAACAGCTCAGAAACTCCACTGCACTGTTCCACTGCAAATTGTCCATGTTTCTTTGTAACCGCAATTCGCCAATTTTGTTCAAGTTTCCTTCCCTTAATCTCTTCAGTCCATACTGCAGTCCATACATGGACACAAGGCTAGAAAGATAAGGTCGCTTTAAACATTATTCCAGAGTGCGTGGACCTCTATGATCGCTACTCCTTGGTAGTGCCATCTCTGCCCTCTACCAGTCCCAGCAGTGTGCCCTCCGCCTCCAGCAGCGTGGTGTCGGTGCTGGCGCCCAGAAAGCGCGCCGTGAGCTCCAGGTCCCCCAGGCGGACCCGGACCCTGCTGCCGTTGCGGTACCGCTCCCCGTCCTCGGGTCGCCGGCACACGCAGTGGAACTTGCCGCCGAAGTCGATGTACAGGTCGTCCCGGACCATGTGGAAAATCTTCCCCACCACTACTCTGTCCTTGACCGGCCCCATCTGTACGAGCGGGGAGCGGCGCAGCAGCGCGGAGAAGGACTCCTCTTCCCGACGGGAGCCGCCGCGGGCCAAAGGAGCCGCGCTATCCCGTTGCTGCACCTCCAGATCGGCCTGTAGCTCCAGCGCGGCTGCGAAGCCTCTCTTCGGCCTCTCCGCAGGGTCCCCAGCCGGGCCTCCGCCTGCCTCGGTGCTGTAAGAAGTGCAAACTCTGGGCCTGAGAATGTTAAGCCCTCTCCACCTCCCGACCTTCAGACACACACTCGCCATGCTGAGACACACACACAGACACACACTCCGGACCTGTCCTTAAAGAAACTGCTTCCCACTGAAGCACGGAATAACCACGCCGAACTTCAGGGCTGTGTTCCAAATCTGACCCTAGCCCCCTATCTAATGCACAGTGTAGTACACTAACTGCAAAAGTCAGCCTTCTTTAGGGCTGAGATTATAATAAGTAACATTATACCAGTTCTGGTTGGTATATACACACTATGCCCACACACTAAGATTTTAGTAATATATTTTTTTACGATATAGAGCATAATGGATCCCAGCTGTGGTTTGTTTTATGCATTCCAATGTGTATAATGGACACTAAAGACAATACACAGCCCTTCAGATTCATGTAGAAAATATATTAAAATATGAAAATAAAACTAAATAGTAAAGATAAGTGGCCCCTTATGGTCATGCATGAATGTACTGCAGCACTGCACACCGTGTAAAATTCTTTCTCTGTATTTAACACATTAACCCATTCACCATGTGAAGCAGGGGGCTACTACCAATGAGGGGCGTCCAGGGAGTGTGGGGAGTAGTGCGGGGAGTAGTGTGTGGGAACGGTACCTTGCATAAAAATACCTCAGTGATAACACTAGCAGTGTTGGGGTTCAAACCTACAACTTTCTGATTGCAAGTGCATCTCCCTAACCACTAGGCCACCAGCTTCCTCAGTAAGCTTCATTTTCTGAAACTGTCCTTTCTGTTTTAAGAGAAAAACAGAGCAAAACTCAAAATAAGTTATATCTTGACTTGTTGATCTTGCATCAAATAATATGTAAATAAGTATTGACAGTGAAGTCCAAAATGATTTACACCCAAACCAGATATTTATTTACTAATGACTAGTCATAAGCATGCCACAAAATAGTAAGACATTGTGCTATAAATATAAAGATAAATATAAAATATAAAAAAAATAATTTTTAATACATTCTTACTAAAAATGGAATGTCCAAAAAGACCTTGAAACTGTTGAAAACATTTGAGAAATGCATGCTTTCATGGCATTTTAAAAAGGTCCTGGTAATTTGTATCATGTTGTCTAATCGACTATAAACTGAGACCAGTTGAGGCAGCTGTCCTCCAGTCAGCCAGTATACGACCTTAGTGAGGACCTTAGTGAGGACCGTGTCTGCTCATGAGATGGGAAAAGCTTTAAAGCAAGACCCAAGTTGCAGTGACCACGGTGCAAAGTATAATTTAAATGTAAGAGGAGTTCCACACTGTGAACAATCTCAAAGGGTGTTTAAGGAAGGCTGGCAAGTCACTGGGGGGTATTCCACTAAACTAGATTAAGGATTAGTCTGGTTTAGTTCAAGGGAAAGTAAGGGGAAAGTAAGACAGACTTTACCTTAATCCTGTTTCATGGAACGGGACCCTGGGTCTTCCCACAAGACAAAACATACAACCACATTGTTTAAGAAATTAACAAAATAATGTCAACATTTTGGAGTGGCCCAACCAGAGTCTGGACAGGAAACTGCACTGGACTGGAAAAAACTTTATAAACCTTTATAAACCCATTTCCTTTTTATCTCTAGCACACGCTTACTATTTTGTGACATGCTGGTGTCATTTCCAGCCAGAGGAAACATTTTGGTCAAAAAGTTCAGAATAAATCAAAATCAGGTATGGTGTGTGTTTATATGAGTGAGTGTGTGTGTAGTATATGATTTGGGACGCGGCCGGATATTTCGTCTATTCTTACGCAAGCTGCAGGCCGTGTTGTTTCCGGTGGAGCGGGCAGTAAAGATGGAGGTGTTTGTTGTTTCTCCACTGTTCGGGTTTCGTGGCTATAATGTTTCTCTGGAGTCCCAGTCCACTGTCCAAGACCTGATCGGACTGATCTCATCTAAAGAAGTGAGTTAAAAAGAGTTTCCCCTCTCAGGACCGTCTTTATCTAGCTCTGTGCTGAGCTAGCTTGGGGGCTAACTATCCTGGGGTAAAATTTTGTTATTGTTTTAGTAAGACTTTATATGTAACGGGCAGATTTTTAACAGAGACGTTTCATATTTAACAGCAAGCTTTTACTTAATTTTCTCACTGGAGTGTCTCTTGATTAAAAGTGAGTTTGTGTTTTTACTCCACAAAGGTAAAGTTAGCTCGCACTAACATTACGGATAATGTCCGGCAGTTTCTTTATGCAGAAATTTCCATAAGGACCCTGTTCGATCGCAACAGACATTTAATTCAATAAAACCAGGAAAACCCGTATGATCTCAGGGTTGTTCATGCGTCAGTAAATACTACCAATAAATTAACAAGTACTGTTTTGTTTTTCATTACTTTTTTTATCAATTTATTTGTGTATCTTGTTTGTGTCTATATGTTTGATTGGACATATAGTGTATGAAAGTCCCCAAGTTTCTGTTTTTCTGTCTTTGGATAAAACCCATTAAATTAAAAAGTGCTCTTTGGTGGGTTCATGGGGAGGGTTCTTCTTTAAGCAGCACTTTTATTTAAAAAAAAAAAAAAAAAGGTGACGGTGTATAATAAATGTAACATTTTTGAGTGATTACTTGTTTGCTCCTAAACTGATTTTTCCTTTCTGTGAAGCCTGACTGAGTTCTGCGTGTTTCCTCCAGGGTTTCCCGTCTGTGGACTTCTACGTGAAGCACAATGGACGGATATCTGATCGGGACCACAACCTCCAGCCTGGAGCTGTGTATCGTCTTGAGCCTCGCCTGTGTGGTGGCAAAGGGGGTAAAGTGTCCTGATACTTTTGACCCTGTTGTTAGTTAATATTATGATGATTTCGGTGTGCTCATTCATACCATTCTGTCTCTTCGTGACAGGCTTCGGCTCCATGCTGAGAGCGCTTGGAGCACAGATCGAGAAGACCACCAACCGCGAGGCCTGCAGGGATCTGAGTGGCCGGAGACTTCGAGATGTCAATCATGAAAAAGAGTACTTACTGTCTATCTTTTTGTCTGTAGATCCTTGAAAAAGCCACATCTAAGCACTGTCTTAAATGTAGTCAAACAAAGTTTAAAGTTCAGTTCTACAGTTCTAAGGTTTAACCACATAAAACCAAAGAGGTTTAACCAGCAAATCAACCAACTGGTAATTTTTTAGTCGTTTAAACAGTAGATTTGATGTGCAGCACTGTGCTGAAGTCTTGATTTTGTTTTGAATTGCCTTTTTGCCTAAATGCTATTTCTTATCTGTGGCATATTGAGGAGATTAAAAGAAAGAAATGTGAACAAATGTTTTACTGGGACAGGCTTCAAAGTGTCTAAAGATACAAGGATTCTAGATAAAGGAGTTCCAACCACTGGTTTACTTTATGCATTGGCCACAATACAGTTCATCTGATAAAATCAGAGGTTGTTTATGTATCGTTCTTAAAGACCCAGTAACAAAAGCAACCCGTTTTCATTCTGGTGGATAATATGAGGTTGGGAAATTATTGTGAAGAAAAGATTAACTTTGCGGGTGACAGTTGAGTAATGAATTTTTTGTGCATGATTTTTTGTGTAGAATGGCTGAGTGGCTGAAGAAGCAGTCGGAGCGTGAAGCAGAGAAGGAGCAGCGGCGTCTGGAACGGATTCAGAGAAAGCTGGCTGGACCGAAGCACCAGTTTACAGATCCAGAGTACAGTCAGCAGTGTTATGAGCTCCACGAAAGACTGGAAGACTCTGTACTGAAAGGTTTGACCCTGTCGTCTTACGTGGTTCTGAGTACACAGGGTCCGTCAGATGGTCCACATCTAGCATCTCACCTAGCACACCTGTTTCATGTTGTTAACAGATTAACAAGCTCCTTGTGGTCTGGATTAGGCTTGTGTAGAGGGGAAATCAGAAAGTGTAGGGTTGCCAGGACCGGGATTAGGAATGTCTAGTGTAATATGTCTAAACTGTAATATAGAACAGTCTGTGATAAAGTCTGTGTCTTTTTTTCTTTCCTGTTCCAGGTTTGCAGGCATCAGCCAGTGGCATGGTGAATGCAGATGAACGGCAGTATCACAAACGCCCAGCATCGAAAAATGAGCATGCAGCTGCTAAGAAGAAACGTTTCTGGTAAATATAGATATTTCTCTATTCGAGGGTCAGAAATCCTTTCCAGACTTACAGAAACTGTAAACTGCATCCACAAAGATGTAACAGTACACAATATGGCCTGGTGGTTAATGTGTTGCCTCTGCGATCAGAAAGTTGTGGGTCTGAATCCCTGGACTGCTAGTGGCACCTCTCAGGTACCCTTGAACAAGGTACTGTCCCCACACCCTGCTCCCTGGGTGCTGTGTTCCTGGCTGCCTGCTGCTTTACTTGTGTGAATTAATTTTATTATTATTATTATTATTATTATTAAAAGTGCTCATGAAGTTAGTTTAGTAACTTTGAGCACTGTCATCAGATCATTTGTGTTGAATAGTATTGTTTTCTGAGGTTCAGAGAAGTTCTGATGTAATGTTACTGAATCCTCTAGGACTGGCCTTGATGACATGGAAAGTTCAGAAGCTGACAGTGATGAAGATGAAGCAGAGGCTTCTTCCTCCACATCATCTGAAGCCTTGATCTCTGGAGTTTCTTGCAACTCTCAGCCAGCTGTAGTACCAACAACTACCAGAAAGGGGAGTGAGAAGCTCGAGGCTCAGGAACTGCCCAGCAGCAGCTCCAACAGTAGTCCAGCACCCTGCTCCCCCTCCCAGGAGAGAGGGGAGAGGGAGGAGGCAGGCTCAGACCAGCCTGCAGAGCAAGAGGGGACACAGCACAGCAACAATGGGCAGGACACAGAAAAGACCATTCTCACAGAGACTGAGAACCCAGGTGTGAGCCACTGTTTTCCAGCTGATGGTGCAGTCACACAGCCAAGCCAGCCTGCGGTGAGATTTCTTTATACATCACCTGTTGTTTAAGCCTTGTTATCTGTGTGTGACATAATGCGTGTTATTGACAGTGACACCTGTCTGTTTCTCTCTCTTTGCATTTCAGTCAGAGGGGCCGTTGGACCTGCTTTCTGTGAATGCTGTGGACGACCTGGAGGCACTCGGTTTGGAGCGGCTGAAAGTGGAACTAATACAGCGAGGAATGAAGTGTGGTGGGACTCTGCAGGAGCGTGCTGCACGCCTCTTCTCCGTCAAAGGCATGAGCCCAGATCAGATCAGTCCTGCACTCTTGGCCAAGCCCAGCAAGGGCAAGAAGAAATAGACGTGATGGACACTGATTCCCCTATTTAGTTTTTTAACAGTTTATTTCCCCTGTAATCTTTCAGCAAGGTTTAATGTTCTTTAAGCTGTACAGTAGAACACTGCCCTTGATTATTTGTGCAAGGGCTTTATTGTGCAGGAGTCGATTAGGTTTCTGTCTTGATTACACTGTTGTCAAATAAAATTGCAGAGAAAGTTCATTCAAATGTATACATCATTTCTATTGGTTTTGTATGTTTTTATCTAATATCATTTGGAATAGATGTGATCTGATTTACCAATGTACCTTAATTCAGTCTGCCAACAATAGCCCTACCACTACTACACAGTACAACAGCACCTAATGTATGTTCATGATCAAGCAAGTGGTTCCAAATCAGGCCTCAAGGCTTGCCAAATGGTCCAGTCTCACTTCAACATTACAATCCATAGTACAAATGTTGTTAGTACAAACTTTTCTTCTAAGCCAAAAAGTACCTTCCTTCTTAACCTCTGTTAGGACTTCAGCTTTTTGCATGAATACGTTGATAGGCTGCTTATCAAAATGCGGTGTGTGATTTCTCCCTGGCCCTTTAATGGTCCCAATACTTTTGGCCACTCTAGATCGATTCAATTCACAGTGCCTCTCAATTGACAAAAGTTTGGGGATGTAACACCCCCTTTGTACAGGAAATATCTCGTTTTAGTTAAGGAAAATGAAGAGACATTTTAGCATATTTTTATTTTGTGAACCATTTAGTCTGGTTCTTATTGGTCAACAATATTACATGATGTATTTCGTTGTAGTTATCGTCACATGATCAGCATTTACGTCGCGTCTCGTTTTTATCACTTGATAAATGTTCGTTGATGATGATATTAAGTCATAATTTTTCCAAAGCTGTTGGCAGTGTTGCCAGATTGGGCTTCTTTTGGTTATGTTGGGCGGGTCTATAAAATTTGGGCTGCTTTTTAAAATATTTAGCGGGTTTTACTGTCATTATTTTTATTATCATTTAAAAAATGTGTATTAAAAATATACTATTTTAGTTTTTTTAAGTATATATTTAAAAAACCATGGTGATTAAATGGAGAATCAGTAAGAAAATGTACGCTGTCCAGTCAGCCGTCACAATTTAGAGAATCTGTCAAATATGACATGACATCATCAATCAGTGACAGTCATTGGTTAACCAAACATCACAGTGAAATTGT
>JBBPDC010061138.1:0-11013 GCA_037974485.1 Hemigrammopetersius urotaenia
AGAGAGAGAGAGAGAGAGAGAGAGAGAGAGAGAGAGAGAGAGAGAGAGAAAGATTGTGACCCCATCCAATTTTCACCCATTAGCTAGGCTTACTCGTATATTCCTCCTACATGTTGCTAAGAGGCTAGGAGGGTAAAGGCTAGCAGACATACAAAGCAACTGAACAGTTCAACACACTTGGAGAGAACACTGAGTAATGTTGGGAAAGAGAGGGCCAACTTACCTACCTACCTAGAGAGACTGGGCTCAATAACCAGGAATCAAATAATCATATAATTCTATCATAAAATTAATGTATTCAAATCCCCACCCCACTAATTTTTTCTTCTAATAATACTTTTCTAATAATAACTGATCAATGACTGCACGCAAAAGCCTGCAGCCTTCCTATGTGCGTCTTATTCAGCAGTTTCCATAGTTAGATACTTTGCAAGATGGTTTTCTGTTGCAGTATTTACTTATTCTAACACTCCGCTGGGAGGGGGTGGTGACTCAGTAAAGCCTCAAGATGCTCCAAATGTGAAGTGAAGGCCTACCGACTGCTGTGACAAAACCCTGGGCTAAGCTCATTAGCCTAAAAGACCAGCAGGTTTAAGCAATGTCCCCCAACACCCATCCAAATGCCATTGATTTTGCTATGGTGTGAAAAACAGATTATCGACGTGCATCTCTACCCTCCTCTACCTCCTATTCACTTGAATGCATCTTTCTGTTTCTGTTTGCGCAAGAGTGGGGAGGCTGGCTCACATCACACTCCCACTTTCTAATAGTTAGGGATCAATTGGAAAATTATGCGCCTGCTGATTGGTGGCTCCATTGCTGAAAGTCAACAGTGGAGAGTCACGCCAAGTGTTCTTGTGGAGTGGCGGCCAGTGGAGTGGAACACTTTGGAATGGAGGGAGGCAGGGAGGGAGGGAGGGAGGGAGGGAAGGAGGGGAGAAAGAGGGCTAGGCCTAGCTGTGCACAAGGTAGCACTCATGAAATCAATACCATTTTCTGAGTAATAACATGGTGTCAGCTGATATTTAAGCTTGCATTAATGAAGTTAACGAGCCCACGCTTCCTTTGTACTAAAATTACTTCGTAAAAGTAAAACTCAATATTCTTGCTAAATGACAGTGCAGAGACAGGCAGACGCAAATAGAAACGATGTATTTTCAGCTCAGAATGCTATTTCCCACTTGCTAGGCAATAATTATGACAACAATAATAACAGGCTATTTTCCATTCTGAAATAACATAAAATAATAATAAAATAATAATCAATTATATGTCATGCTTCCTGTTTAACTGTTTGAGTGCATGTTTAAGATTAGATATGATAAGATTAGTTCAGGACAGAAAGTGGGCGGTAAAAAAGTAAAACAGTATAAAATGTACACTTTAAATAGTCTAGAACTATAAATATTGAAAGATATGCATGTACATTTAAGTATATGTAAACCTAAATTTGTATTTATGTATATATGTACAGAGTGGATATATAAGTATATGTAAACTCTACATCAATGTTTACTTATAGATGTTTCATGCATTTTAAGTCTGTTTGTGCTTCACTGTTTTTGCCTTTATCATAGTATTTTATCAGAGAAAAATGTATATCATGGGACAGCTTCATTCACTTTTAAAGCCCCACCCCTGGCTGTGCGCTGTACATAAAGGGTGATACAGTGGCACAATTAGCCACAGGCTTTAGCAGCTGTGCCGTGACGAAAGGCTCAGAGTAATTACAGATACAGACCCCACTCATCACTAGCTTTCGTTAATACACAAATACGCACCCCAAGAAGGGGGACCTCCTTGCTATTTAACACACTCCCTCTCTCCCACCCCAATCATATCTCAGCCCCACTTTGCGCCATCGCAGACTCGCCCGTTCATCCTCGACTCCGACTGAAGCGTGTGATCGCACCACATCCCACAAAATATGACAGACCATTTGAAAAGGTCAGCAGAACTGTTACATCTCGAGAAAGGTGCACCTTGTCGGATTTCCTGCGCGGACCTGTTGGCAGGTTGCTCTGTGTATGATGGATGGCACAGGAAGGTAACAAAGAAAAAAGCTACCCTGAAAATCTGAAATCTTTTACTTGGAGTTGATTTTTAGAACTTCTGTCTAGTTGGAAAAAAAAATACACTCAAGGCATCGAGGTAATCTGGATTTTCGAACCTCAGAATTGATTTTGTTATAAAATAGCCTAGAACTTACAGCTACACTTACAACCTTAAAAGTACCTCAAATTGGTATAGTACTGAGCAAGAATGGTTTGTACTTTGCACTTGGTATCTTAAACCCAAAGCCTAAACATTTAACATCCAAATCTGTATCATAACCTAGGTTCAGGCGTGAAGGAAAGGGCATAGCTCCTACAAATGCTTCTGAAATGCTGACACAGTCAGTAACTGATATGCTATTCATCAAGTCACTCGATGGTTTGGGTCCTACATACATCACTGAAGTATTTATTCCTGGTAGGTCTTTTTGATCTGCAGGAGCTGGCCATGCTAATGGTGAGAAGATCTGAAACTAAGCATGGTGAAATGGCATTTAGTCATCATGCAGCTTGCTGTTGAAACAAACTGCCCATCCGTATCAGATCTGCACCAACCAGAGATTTAAAAAGCTGATTAAAACTGCACTATTCTCCTTCGCCTTCTTTTCAATATTTGCACTAGTATTGCACTTTCAGTTTTCTTTGATGTATTCTTCTTCTATCTGTCCCATTGTCTTATTCTATTTTATTTTTATTTATTCTTATTTTATTTATATCTATTTCTGTAAAGCACACTGAATTGCCTTTTGTGTTTGATAATGTGCTAAATAAATGAACTTAATACTTACTATCCAGGACTATGAACTATTTGGTAACTACTATGAGGTGCAGTTTAAGTAGTTAGAATGTGAAGAACTCAGGAGTGGACTCATATACAGATCCGTGTGGTTTAATGAGTTAGGCCATACATGGCTGCCTGTTATTTTCCAAGTGCTTTTCTTTGGAGGTTATGTAAGCTGTGCTTGTGCAGTTAAACTTTTGTGACGGCAATGGGGGCAATTTAAAATATCTTGAAAGGGGGGTCTGGATTCTTTTTGGGTTTATATTTCACCATCTTACACCAACTGGTAAATGTCCTGCAAAACACAGCCAGTTGGGACTTAATAAATTAAGGCTACACTCTCAAATAATGTTAAATAACAAGGTTTGGATATATGGCCGAGGCACCAAACATAAACTGTAGTATAACTATAAATTCACACATTTTGCTGCCAGATGGCTGATTGATAACAGTATAAGTTGCTGAGAAAGTCTACAGGCTTTTTAAACCATTAGTCATTCTGATGGAGGAGGCACATGATCCACAACTCTGAATTCTAGTAAACTCTTTCATTGGGTTCAATATTTACTTAATAACTGCTTGAGAGTGCCATTTGCGGCCCTGTGAGTGTTTCAGCTGTTCATTTGACACCCGCAAAAGCTCGAGAAACACTGGCTAAAAACAGTGTGTCGTCTTTCAAGTCCATCTAATCCAAAATCACTTTCCGCTCCAGACAGTTTTCTGGGGCAGCATGATAAAATGGAGATAATTGTGGTAATGTTCCCCTTTTTGTTGCTAAAAGACCAGACGGCCCACTCAGACCAACAGTCATGGTTAAATGACACCATCTTAGAGCAGATGGTCTGTACATGCCTCCATTACTGGTTCATGTTGGATTGTTCCAAGTTTCACTTCAGTGGGTTTTTACAATATGCCAAGTAAAAGCAGCACCATGCCAGCGATGGGATGGGATGGAACTTTAATTTTGATACCTAGTGCTCAATCCTGATTCTTGAGCCAAATTATGGGTACAGCCTTCATCTTACAATGTCTTGTCTGTTATGTGTAAAGCTGCTTAGGACTACACCAGACAGCACAATTATAACATAAGTATCGAAGTATTAAAGTAATTATTAAATAATAATGAGACATCAAAGTCACATGGGTGAAACCAGCTAACACTTTAAAGCTTTTTAGAGTTTAGAAGATTATGAATGAGAGCAAACAATGACAATGGCAAGGGTTTATGGGCTTTCTAGATCATTAACCAACACAGAAGAAGCTTAGATTGATAAACAGGACAGAATCTTCTCCTTTCAGCAGAGTTCTCATTTCATGGCATCGTCTTGTATTGATATTAGCATTTGGGGGGGTGGAGGGGGGGGGGGGATTATTTAACACAGATTAGTCTGGCCCAAGCATGTCAGGCTCAATGAGGGACTAAAAAGGAGAAACATTTTTCTTCACTAACAAGTGAAGAAAGATTGGCTATCAGACAACCACCTGCACCTTTCAGAGGATTTTTGTTACAAGGCTCCTGGAACAAGCCAGAGCAGACACGCACGACTGCAGGCGCACCGTGGCCCCCTACCTGTGGTGAAAAATAAGACATTTTTAGCACTGCAGCCTGACATTCAAACCAACCCCCGCCCCCTTCCTCTCTCCTTTCTTTGAAACAAAACGGAGACAGACAGGTGCCATATCAAGAAGGGAACAATCTACCAATAGGAATCTGTCAATATGTCCCATATTATTTGGACTAAAAACAGTTCTATTAATTTGGAACTTGACTATTACAGAATGATCAAAAATGGATTTGTTGAGCTCAAAGACACTTCTGTTCCTGACCTCGGTGTCCTTCCTTGACCACACTCACTCCACTTACTTACTATTCACTGACCTTCCTTAAGGTCCAGACATGTGAGAGCAGCAGTGATGTTCAGTCTAACTGTGATCTCCACTCCAAGAACCACATCTTCTCCCTCAAGAATCTTGATCTACACTCTTTCAGGAGGAGATGCAACCACAACAGAAGGTCGCAGTGGCCAACATTTCCCAGAAGAAGCTCAGATCAGGGCTAGAAAGCTTTCAGCAAAGCTCTCGCTCAGTGGCGCTGGAGGAGCAGAAGTGGAGTCGGGGCAGCAGAACTTGGCTATTAGCTCCCAGGTTCGTAGCGGCTTTGGGAACCGCTCTATCCTGCTGCAGCATCTCTGACCATTACTCAGCGTTTTAACTTCGTCCCTCCACCATATTTTTTTTCTCTACCACCCAGCGATTTTATCCTCTCCTCCAATTTCGAGGAACCCACGTGCTGTGCCATTTTGTGTCAACATAAGCAAGCCAAATAAAAAATAAATAAATAAATAAAACATGGGAGTTTTTTTCTCACACCACTCCCCACCATCAACCATCAACCAACTAAAAGATGTGCTTAAAGCAAGGCGTGCAGTAGAGAAATTGAGAGGTTTACCTTTCCTCCAAGAAGTTGCGATGCTCCTAATGATCCTGATCACGCAGAATTAGGAGAGCGCGTTAAAGCCCCTTCAAAAGTGTTATCGGTCCAAACTCTAGCGGAGAGAGCGCAGCAGCGAGGGATCGCATCCAGCCAGGCTCGGACTTGGCAGCACAGTGCGTAAAAATCAGCGCCTCCCTTAGTCTTTCCGTCTCCTTCCTCGCTTGTAGTGCCTCTCTTCCTCTGCACGATGTTTCCTTATTAGTAGTATTACTGGTATTATTATTATTATTATTATTATTATTATTATTATTATTATTATTATTATTATTAGTTAACTCCCTGGTATTGTGATTTCAGCATCTCATGATCCCACCCGTGCCGGTGCCCTGCCCTTCCCAGGTGCGTCGAGAGGAACACGGCTCACTTTCAGCAAGTGCTCGAGACGCGTGCGCGCCCATCCTCAGCGACGCCGGATTTGCTGAGAAATTGAGTCCCCGCGAGCTGTACATCCTCGAGACGAAGCACGCGCGAAAGAGACCCCCGCGGCACCGCGCGTCGCGGGGAAAGTGGGCACGACATATCTGACCGAGCGTTTTATAGGGACGAGTTTAAAGCTTTCGAGCCGCCTTACATCTCTCCGCGCACCCCGAACAGCAACGGTGCCTCCTCCAGCACCACTCTCTCCTTTGCAGGCAGGAGACGTAGGCAGGACCAATGTCAGCCACGCATACAATTAAAGTGAGACCAGCTAGAAAACGGAGTCCGGGCTCGAGAGAAAAAGAAAAGTGTTTAACCCTTTACCTGCCTCGAGGCAATTCCTCTGTGGGCGCGCGGCTATAAATAACCGGCTGCGACTTCTTCACTGGCTGTTTATTTATTTATTGCTTATTATTAGAAGCTACGTGTCCTTTTACTCAAGAAGGACGCAAAAAAGCCAAAAGACTTGGTTATCAAGTACAATATGTGGACAAAAGTATTGGGACGCTTGATTATTATACCGACAGGGACATTAATGACATTGTATTCAAATACATAGACTTTACTATGTGGTCCTCCTTTTGCAGCTGAAACTGGTTTTATTCTTTTTGGAAGGCTTTCCACAATGTATCTGGAGTGTTTCTGTGGAAATTTGTGCCCATTCATTCTGTAGAGCACTTATGAGGACAGACACTGATGTTGGACAAGAAGGCCTGGCTCACAGTCTTTGTTCTAAGTCCAAGTTGTTGGATGGGGTTGAGTTCAGAGCTCTGTGTGGATCAGTCAAGTTCTTCTACACCAAAACTTGTCCTTGCTTTGTGCACTATGGCACAGTCATGCTGGAATAGAAAAGGGGCTTCACTGAACTGTATACACAAAGTTGGAGCCACGCCATTGCCCAGAATGTCTTTTTATGCTGACACATTAAAATTGCCCTTCACTGGAAGTAAGACCAAACCCTGAAAAACAGACCCAGTCCCAACACTTTTGTCCACATTGTGTCTTTGCTGGTTGGTGGACAGAGAGACTGTATTTCAGCACAATGGACAGCAACCCAGTGCTCTCAGCAGTTGGTGGTGTTTGAAAGAGCTCTAGGCTCCAGCAGCCCGACAACCCAAAGGCACGTCTCCCACTATCCTTTTTCACAGATGTAAGCAGTTTGCTCGTCTCCATCTTGATCTCATTTTCAGGATGACTGCTCTTGGCCGCCTAGCTTCTTACCATAGTCAGATATTCCCAGAGTGCAATTGAGAGCTGTGCTAAGCTCAGAGATCATTTCATTCTAGAGCATGTAAATCCATTAGATCTGGATAGTGGATCTGTTACGCATAATAAAATGCAATCGGCATGTCCAGCCACCACATGCGTTTTCTCTACAGCCCCTACCACTCTTATGGGCCTTAATTTCCCACCGGCATTCCTCTGGCAAATCATAATTCAGACATAAAATGTAATCCTAATCTAAAACATATGATGTTACGGTGCCTACAAGGGTTTTTGGAATGATGCCATATTGAATGTCCCCTAAAGAACGTTTCAGAGGACCAATGGATGAACACTCTTGTAATTGCAAGGATACAGAAACCTTTTAAAAAAACATAGATGGTTCTATACCAATTTTACAAAAATAATGTGTCCAAACAACGAAGGTTTAGTACATAAGCACTGTTTCAGACTTTCCCTCCTTGGTTCATACAGTAGAAATACCGTCACTGTTCAAAGTCTCATCTGCCCCCAAAAATACAGGAGAAGGAAAACAACTTTCTGCCCAATGTTTTTTTTGTTTGTTTGTTTCTTTAGGTCTATTTGTCCTTTCATCATAACATTTTGGCAACTGGTACTTCCTAGTTATTAAAAAACAAAACAAAAAAAAAAAACACCAGACCTGGAGATACATAGTTTTGTTCAAACAGTGAAGGTATGCACATTTAGCTGAAAAGTCCATTTTCCCCAATGTACCCTTTGGTGATGACACAAAAACTAAAACATTTCCATTTTGTCCACAGCTCTGCTTATTTAGAATGAAGTTAACCCTCTGAGGTCTGAGGCATTGCTGGCACTTTGAGGCAGTTTGCTACACCTTTACATTTTTAAGCATTTCATCTAACTAAAAACATCTATGCCAAAGTGAAAATATTGTTATATTCTGGAAATCCTCAGCTATAATAATAGATGAATAAAGTGAATGTAATAAAATTTGTTATTTTTTTTAAATATTGTGTAAACATGACATGACAAAAAGACAAAGTAAAACAAAGTAAAACAAAGTAAAAAGACACCCCTAAATATGTCTGAGCAAGACTTTTGAAGTTTGAGCCTTGTAAACACATGTCTTAGCTAGTGATTCAGTGTGGACTGCATAATAAATACAACACAGACAGAGCAGCCAATCCAAATAAATCTAATTAATATATATCAGACACTAGAGTACAGTAACAAACAACAATTTGGTTGATTATAGGGAATAAGAAAGTTTGGAAAATGGTCACACAGAATTGAATTGTGGCTGATGTAAAAAAATAGTGTAGAAAATTAGTCTTTTAATTTTTAAGATTAAGTTTGTCAAAATAGGTGCACTGTGTGGTTTGCTGAAACCATTTACAAATATATACATCAAAAGTTTCATGCATGAACACATCACAGCAGAGCACACAGTGTGAAAATCTTTCTCTGCATTTAACCCATTCACCAAGTGAAGCGCCTGGGGAGCAGTGTGTGGGGACGGTACTTTGCTCATGCATACTCCTGTGGTGCCTCTAGCAGTCCTGGGATTTGAACCCACAACCTCCCGACCACAGGGACAACTGCCTAACCACCAGGCCGCCAGCTGGTATATACATAGTTATAGAGCACTACCTCAAAATCAAATCATATTTAACACTAAAATATCCCTAAATTCCACATAATAGGTACAGGCTAAGTATTTATCCTCTTTTGGACCCTCATCATTCTTGCTTGGACGACCTTGTAGTACGTTTGAAAAAAGGCTGCTTGGCCTCTTGAGAACAGAGGGAGAGCAAAAAATATAAATGAGATCAAGACTAACAAATTCGAGGTTTGGAACAACCAGAGCCACAACACACCTGCTGAAGTCCATCTCTAGGGCATTACAAGTGATTGACTGACAATAAAGAGTAGCAGGAAAGTCGATAGGAGGGAGAGTGAGAACAGGAGCCTGAGGGTTTTGTGAGCAAACACAGACACCCCAGAACCAAAGCAGGGTGCGAGGAGGACTGACCACTGAATTGCAATGCAATCTCAGAAGATAGGGGAGAGGAACAGATAAAAACACCCTGCTGTGCCTTACAAGAAAAGATAATGGCATGAACTGAAACAGGAGGATTTATAACGTGAAGGCCAGGAATTACTCAGCTTCAGGCATTAAGAGGTGCACTGTTTCTAACAGATCTGAAGAAACTCTCAAAACGTTTTCAGATATCTCACATTTTGTGCAGTTTGTTTGCAAATTGTTCTTTGCTTTGTATCAAATCAATTATTTTCCATTAGTTCAGCTAATTCATCACCCTTACATTCTCTACTGGAGTTGAGTGCATTGATGGTGGGCTTACTATTTTAATATCCAAATCAGTACATTTCACCCATATTATACATGGACGAGTAGCCCCTGGCTATGGATTTATTTAGTCGTCTGGCTCAGGGAAGCAGTGAGAGGAGCACGCTCTATTCATAAAGGGGGCTATGATGCATGATTTGCTGAGCAGGTCATTTTTCATCTTTTAGTCTTAATTAATTGGAGGCAAACACTTTATGGTGAGAGACGCTAATAAAGAATCTATTAGCTGTTTCCTTTTTCACTCCCAAGCAAGCTTAATCTCTAAATACACCCAGGGAAACAAAATAGGAGCCACTAGTCAAGTAAAGCCAAGAGTAATATTTAAGCAATGTCATGCTGTAATTGGGTGGCTTGCGCATATGAAGACATAACACACAACATGCAGCAACAGTTACAGTGTTCTTCTAAATGTATGCTCTCTTCATGCTTTAATAGTAAACCATACAAACACATGCTGCTGGTCATGGTTTCAAAGATTAAATGTCTCGGTGTGAAAAAAGAACTATGAATGCATTGATCACAATTTGCATTTTGTGTCCTAAATGCCATGACTGCTACTAAAACCCTCAAACTGAAGATCAGGAGGTCATATGTGTATGTGTGTGTTGCATACCATACAAGGTCCAGTGGATCAAAGGGCCATTGAAGGACCATTGATTGTAGTTTGCTAGTGATGTAGCGCTAATGATGGTTAGCCAGCAGCATCTGACTGATGCGTATATATAAACACATATATAAAACAGAGCAACTTGGATGCTCTGTCCTCAAGCCATCATAATTTATTACAGTATGAACTACACTGAGTCACCAGCTTATGAAGTGTATATAACTCGTAACTTTGCCTGACAGACCATTTTATCAGATACACCTAACACATGGATATACTTTGTAGGCATACAATTAGAGAACATAGATTGCTGAGGAACATTTTGTCAGCCACTTTCTACTCTGTCCACGGAAGGGCCAACCATACACTACAAAAAAGTTACTGGAACAGTGGCAAAGAATAATAACTTTCTGTTCTTTGAACAACCATGTTTTGAAAAAGAGATACATAAATGTGAATGATGTTAATTAGCACATGTGAGCTCTACATAGCCATAGCCCAAAGCTGGCGTTTTCCTTTTAGGGCAATACAGTAGCAAGTCCAAGGCTGTGTGGCAACTATTCCATCAGGTGTGGTCCCCCAGAGGACCTAAAAAATAAGAGACCACTACAATTTATTTTTAAATCATCATCTCTATGAGTGACAACCAAATCCATGCCAGTGTCTGTTGTTCAATTCTTACACAAACACCTCATTCTGCTTCATGAGGTACCGATTACTGATCACCTGAATCACATCTTATTTAATAAGAAATAAGGAAAAAAAAACTCTGTTGTAATCAACACACTCCTCTTGCAATGAAGAGCGTTGATTTTTATTTGGAAATTAGGAGAAATATTGTCAGCAGACTAATTTCAAAATAAAAACATTGTTCTTTAAAGTGTAATTTTAAAGGAAATTGCAAAGCAAAGCTGTTCATTTTAATTCTTGCACCTATAAAAGACAAAATCTGAGCAACTGAATACTTTTGCAGTGGTCTCTTTTTTTCAGAGCTGTACACACACATATATGTCACAGCCGTCCCACCTCCTGCACCCACGCGTCCCGTTCCCCTCAGTCGGTCCCTCTCCCCAGAGTTCTAAAGCC
>JBBPDC010061179.1:0-11011 GCA_037974485.1 Hemigrammopetersius urotaenia
TGTAAGTTATCCTGGCATGTTCCTCAAATTGCCACTTTGGTGCTGTAAAATGCCCCACTGTTCTTCTATTTAGAATTGATTATACTGTATGAACACCCTTGGGTCACATCACCATACTGTCCCCCCTACTTTTAAATTGGCTGCTACGCCCCTGCCCTCAGTCATCAGTTAGAAGTGCATGAGTGCTAGCTTGCTTTTAGCATGTATGTGTCACTATTTGTATTTTGACAACATTAAAGCCTTGTGCCACCCCTTGAAAGTACATAGAAGCTTACAAACATGACAGTTATCATCACAGCAAACTGTCAGTGTCACATAACAGGTCAGCAGATACTGAGGATATCAGCATAGCTGCTGACAAACCAAACGTTCTGGAAATAATCATAATTAATGCTAATTTAATATTAAAGACTGAATAGTGGTGCTTTCACAAACAAGACAAAATGAAACATAAAGTATTTTGTCTTTTCATGTTTTGCCTTGCAAATGTAATGTGTATTATACTGCAACAAAAACTGATTTTAAAAACATTAAGAAATGAAGACATTTTTGTAACAATATGTTGAAAAAGATTACATGTTTTAACGCTTTCTACAGGCCTGCACTGCTATCGTTGCTGCTTGGGCCAAATGGAAAAAAGCCTGCAAGATGGTAGGCTTTGTCATTGCAATCCAAACAGCCAATCAGGCTTGGCCAACATATCTAAATCACTCTTAAACAGACATGCCATACTCTGAGGTCTCACTCTCACTCCTCAGGCAGTATGTATAGGTGATCTGGATAAAAAGGGGCTACAGACATGATTACAGTCATTCTAACCCTTATCCTGTTTATACTAACAGGTAAGTGATTTTATATTAATAAATGCCATAATTCAGCCATGTAATTCTCTTCCAATCCGCTGCACATGGACATGATTTGTCTTTTTTTTTCTTTAGGTACCATCACATGTGTTTCTGTATTTCAGTCTGAAACGCTGAGGACATTTGTTGTAGGTGGTGATACAACTTTAGAATGCATAATCGATGAAATTCATGAAAATTACTACTCTTGGTTCAGACAGTCTCTTGGAGAAGCACCAGTATGCATTATAACTCTTTATAGTGGCTCACCTCCTCAGCATCATGGAGACTTTGAACAAGACAAGAGATTTATAGCGGAGGAAAATGGAAGCCAATTTACATTAACTATTTCGGATACAAAGGAATCTGATGCTGGGATTTATTACTGTGCAGCTCGGGATTATAATCTTATCATATTCAGTAAAGGAGTGTTTCTCATATATGAAGGTTAGTCACTATCTGTAAAGTATCTAAGGTTTTTGCCTAACTCTGCCCACTGTGTGCTTCCAGGGTTTAATGTAAAGTACATCTGATTTTCATATTTTAGACTAATCCCATCTGATCTCTGCCTCCAGGACAAAATGTACGATCCCATAATTATCACATTAATGAAATTATATCAAGGGAGCAAACAGAGAACAGTTTGACACTGAAAGAGCCAGTTCATCCAAGAGACTCTGTGACTCTGCAGTGTACTGTTCTCAGGAAGAGCTCTGCAGGAGAACACAGTGTGTACTGGTTCAGACATGGATCAGGAGAATCTCATCCAGGAATCATTTACACTCATGGAAACAGGAGTGATCAGTGTGAGAAAAGCTCTGAAACTGGTTCTCCTACACACAGCTGTGTCTACAAACTCCCCAAGAGGAACCTCAGCCTCTCTGATGCTGGAACATACTACTGTGCTGTGGCCATGTGTGGAGAGATCCTGTTTGGGAAAGGGAATAGGCTCGAATTGAGTGGTGAGCAGCAGCACTGAGTAACTTGTGTAAATTGTTTAATTCTCTTCTTGTACAGTAGAAAATGCTGATAAATTTCAAAACTTTCAGAACCAAATATCTCTCAAATACACTGGGAGATTTACGCCTTGGCAGCATCAAACACACTGTGCTTAATAGTCATTGCCGTCCTGTTATGTGCAAGGGTAAGAAAAAGGAATATCACCACACTTGGTAAGTCAGCACCTTTTACTAGACTTCCCAGATGCAAACGTTTTGGAACTGCTGTAAAATGATTTATTTTTTTTATTTTCTGAGTGGAAAACACATTTCTGCAATTTAATGCAAAGATGCTATTTATTTGAAGCAAAATGAAACATAAAATGTGACTTAAGCAAAGGCCATGGCACATTTGTATTTGATGTGAAATACGTTAAAGCCATAGACAGAAATTTTGCCATAATATGAGCAGAAATGCCATATTTGAATTTGCTCACTATAGAGGATGTGTTTTCCAGAGGAACCATTTCCAATGCAACTGCAATCAACAAAACAAAATCATTTGACAGTGTTCAAACTTTTGCATACTCTATGTGACACAAAGGCTTTCAAAGCAAGCATTTAATTATATTGTAGCAATTTTAACCTGGCTGATTTTCATTTCATTGAAACCAGAGCTAACATTTCCACATTTTAGTGTTGCTTGCAAGATGTAATTAAGTAAAAGTGAACATTCTGTCATACGTGAACACACCACAGCACACAGTGTGAACAGCACAAAATACTTCCTCTGCATTTAATCCATTCACCAAGTGAAGCAGCGAGCAGCCAGGAACAGAGCGCCTGGGGAGCAGTGTGTGGGGACGGTACGTTGCTCAGGGTACCTCAGAGGTGCCTAGCGGTCTTAGGAATCAAACCCACGACTTTCTGATCACAGGGCGAATGCCCTAAACAGTAGGCTACCAGCTGCATCATTAGTTTTACTGTCATAACTATAGTATGCATTCCCTCCATCTCACAGGCCAACCAGAGAGATCACAATCCACATCTGTTCATTCCACCTTGCCTTTGAATGAGGTATCAGCAGAATTGAAATATTAGATTAATTAGAATAAAAACTTAATCTATTCAGTTTGTGTTCATTTATATGTATTAATGTTTACCTGAACCAAGATACATTGTTTAAGCAAAGTTGTTTGTTCTTAATGTGTAATAATGAATAACAAATAATGAATAACAAAATGGACAGTTTGGAAAATCAGAGACTTGTTTGGAATCCAAATTTTACTTCTTTAGTTTAGCACTGGTGCTAAGAAGCAAATGTTGCTAAACACTAAAATCAATTGTCACACAAATGCTTTTGTAAATACACCCTGTTAACCCACTCAAACCGCACTGAGCTCTTCATGAAGGTGGATGTGGTTTAGGAAACAGTATGACTTACTGTCAGCTAGAAAAATAAATAAAACCACATGTTGTTTTTACACAACATGATCAGTTTTCTCAAACCACCTCACTAGTATAGATGATGATCTATAATATTGACCATCACAATGCAGAGGAATCTGATCCAAGATCAGCCTGCCTTGCCTTACGAGTACCAGTGGTGTACCAGTGGTGGTCTGTAATGACTGTTGGAGGGGGTTGAGAGATATTTAAGTGGGTTGAGAAACATTTTAGGGATGGATTTATCGAAAAGGTTTGGGTGACTATTGACTTCTAGCCTTATAATTCCAGTGCTAAACTAAAGAAACAAAATCTGGACACAAATGGCTTTGCTAACTGACTACATCCGCAGTGAGAGACAAACTGATTAAAGCTTTTATTGTCAAACTATACAATTAATAAGAAGGTGTAATAATTTTCAATTATCTGTTGTTGCTGTGTTTTTTAGAATGTTGAGAGAGATGATCTGAGTTATGCTGCAATTCATTTCCCAGCAAGAAAATCCAAGAGACGAGAGATGCAAAGAGACACTGTCATATACTCATCTGTCAGTGGTTTAAACTGAACAACAAAAATATTGTGATCAAATATTCTTGTGGAACACTGTAATAACACTGTAATAACTCTTATATTCCTAAGCTGTAACAAATCCGATGGTGTGATAACTGATTATCCAAAACGTCAGTACTGTGTCAGTACTGTACACAAACCTTTAGAATGAATACCTTTGTATTATATTCTACATTTCTGTAAATTAAATTTGACTTAACACTGGATTTTCATGTATTACAGTATATATGTGTGTGTGTGTGTCTTGGTCATTCAGAGACATATGCAGAAAAAATAATGCATGGGTTGGAAGAATGCCCATCACAATGCAGGTTAAAGAAGTGCCAACATGCAATATCTACTTTTTGCAGATTAATTCAGAGACTTCCAGTGCTTTAGTAATGATGAAAATAATTTAACCAATATTGTATTAAAATAAACATAGACTATTTTTGTCAAAAAGACTAAAATAATCAGTAAATTAAAAATAGGTTTAAAAGTATGACAGCCACAAGGGCCAAAGGAAGGTCTTTTCATAGCACAAAGCCGGTTCACAGCCAGAGTATAATGCAGCTTTTTCAACGCAGGCTCCTGGCAGCTATCCCCAAATAAGAAAACATGTGTGGCGTGTGGGGGGATGCTGAGGGTGCTGCTACACCCTCCAGAATTCAAGGCTTTTTCACTGTTGTGTCGGTGCTTTTGCTGTGTTTACATCAAGCCAAACCCCTTGTTATTGATCAACTTGGCTCATGTCCAGAGGGAAAGTGCATGTAGAGTTTGTGGTTGCTAAGGGTTCTTTGTCCAACCTTGTCAGTTTAATAGCAAATGTATATACTTTCTTTTTCAACCATTCCCCACAGCATCACACAGGTGTGCCACTGACAGCACACCAGTGTGATGTGGAACATTCAACAATGAACGCTCTACGACATTCAAATCTTTGATGCAAGTTTATTGTGATTACACCTTACACACCATCATCTTTACACCTTTTCTTCTTCTTCTACTTTCACCTGCCCCCAGTTTGGGGTCGCCACATCAGATCAACTGTTTCCATTTCCTTCTATCCTCTGGAGCTTCCTTTCTCACAACTGCCTGCATATCCTCCCTCACTCCATCCATTAGCCACCTACTAGGCCTTTCTCTTCTGCTCTTCCCTGCAGCTCCATCCTCAGCATCCTTCTCCCAACATAGTCTGAATCTCTCCACAACACATGTCCAAACCAACACAATCTCGCCTCTCTGACTTTTCCTCTCTGACTTGAGCTGTCCCTCTAAAAATCGTTCCTATTCCTGTCCATCCTCATCACTATCAATGCAAATCTTAAAATTTTCAACTCTGCCACCTCTAGCTCTGCTTGCTGTCTTGTCATCAGTGTAACTGCCTCTAAACCATCAAACCAAACCACATAGCTGGTCTCACTACCGTCTTGCACACTTTCCATTTCACTCTTGCTGGTACCTGCCTGACACAAATTACTGACACTCTTCTCCACTCATTCCACTGAGCCTGTACTCTCTTCTTCACCTCTTTGTCACACTTCCTGTTACTCTGGACAGTTGACCCTAAGTGTGACCCCGACTCCTCACCATCGGCAGCTCTACTCCCTGCATCCTCACCATTCCACTGTCCTCCCTCTCATTCACACACAATTCCTCTCCGTTTTACAAATAGAGTATCTATTTTTATAAATTAAATCACACTAAACATAGGCTGTATCTGAAGGGTTGATGTGCAGTACACTTAAGAGCACACATATGCAACAAAGAAAACATAATGACTGCTGTGTAACTCTGAATAACAAATGTTTGCATTTTATGCAACTACTGAATCTATGGCCTCACACAAAGAAGTACTTTTGCTACTTTGTAAGAGCGGACGTATCTTTGTGAAAACACAGACCCCATGGAGGAACAACTGGTTTAGCATTTAGCATTTAGCATTCAATTCTGATCATGACATCACAGGAAATACTGCATATCTCAATTATGTCTAGAAATAAGATAGCATAGTTGTTAATGAACCTGAAGATTCTTTGGCTGGTTAGACATTTTAGCATTTTTGGCTTCTCTGGGACACAACCTCCAAAAAAATGCTTAAACTGTCAGTGTAAGAATGCCACGCAAATCCTCTTCAGGTTGCTCTTGTTTTTCCTCTTGAGCCCCCACACCCCAAATGTGTCTGTACACAGAGTTGTTGGCCAATCAAAAAGCTGCCATGTAAAAATGTCAATGTCCCACCCACACCTCTTTATTTAACACTTAGAACACCTTGAATTTTGGATCAATACTAACTGACAGACAAGAGGGTTTTCTCTAAGCCAACATGACTGGATTATTATGTCTCACATTTATTGTCATCATTCAGTGTGAGTATACACCTTTACAACTTGTAAATCAATTTAAAATCTTCTCAGAGTTTAAACAGAACACATTTAAAGTGTGACTGACAAGTTTGACATTTGGTGATTTATGGTTTGATCTTAAGTTTGCATTTGTGTATCTCGTTATTTCAAGGTGGACGGGCTGCTAAAAGTCTTGTCTTGCAGCTCAACTCAACAGTGAAAGTCCAGCCTGGACTCTCCACTAATCTTGAGTGCCACATTGCCATCGATGGGTTCTTTTATTTATTCTGGATCAAATTTCCTCTTCATGAAGCTCCAGTATGCATAGCAACAGCTGAAACATCTGCAAATGAAGTGTCAATGTGTGAACAATTTGAAAACCAATCCAGAATCAAAGTCACATGGAACCAAAAGACCTTCAATTTGTCATTTTCATCAGTGGAGCAAACAGACATCGCAACATACATTTGTGGAACATTTAATTATGGGGAGTATTTTTTTGGAAATGGAAGTAAGCTGATCTTTGAAGAACACGCAGATGGTGAGTATGAAACACTGAGTATGAGTTTCTCCGAGTATGAGTTTAGACTGTTTTCCTTTGTGTTTTTTTATCTTTGGAAACTTTGAGCACTTTTCAAAATGTTCAGTTTTAACACACATAGTCTTACTTCATTATAATTGTGGTTTTACAGAATATTGACAATGTCACCATATATTCAAACTGGTGCTTGGTGCTCAGTGCTTTGACTTTTAAATCCCGTCATATTATTTATATTGTTCTTTAAGATAATCTTAAAGATCCAGCAATTTTTTTGAATCCATTTTTTTTTTCAAAATAAGAATATGTTGATTTACGGAGTAAATTCACTTGATTACTTTTGATTATACATATTTTCAACAGCAGTTTCACCAAACACACCAATCAAAGATGATGAAGAGAAAGATGGTGAGTGTGAGGTGGCTCTTCATTTATGCTATTAAAGTTATTTTGCTTTAATTTGAAATTAGCACAACTTTGTTATTTTGTACAGAATACAATATATCATGCTATTTACAACATTTGCTCATTTAAATGTATATTTTCAATTAAATGATTTTATTCTGCAAAAAATGAAATAAATCAGTCAAAACATTCTCTATCTCTTCTATTCTAGGAAACATGCACATGGTTAAATACCTAGTGCCAGCATTAGCAGCAACTAATGTGGCGACAATATTTCTCTTCATTTGGCTCTGTCACCTCTTAAAGAAAAACAAATCAAGTAAGAAGCAACAGTATGTCATGTTATAGAAAAAAATTATGAATTATGGAATTGCTGTTGAATTTAATGTGAAAAGCACTCTACTTTTATGACCTTGTTTAAAACATACATATGACTGATACATATTGTATTTATTTTAAATATGATTAAAATATACTGTAATCTTGTGTTAAGCATTGGTTATGATATACTTTAACTAGTATTTTTTATGCAGGTGTACGAAGTGAAGACAGTTGTGCAGACAGCAAAGTAAGTGCTTATTAACTGTGAATTGAGTAACACTACAAAGCAGTATAATCTATACAAACCTTTGAAATCGAATGTATCATGTTGTTTGCACCAGTCAAAGTCACTCAAAAATTGATTTGGGGGATAACTTTGGTGCAGTGGGCAGCACATCTGGCTCCCATCTGGCATGCCCCTAAATGTGACAGTGAGTGAGTATGTCTGTGTGTGCTCCCTATAACATACTGGTGACCTGTAAAGGGACCTGTAGATTCACTGCCCCCTGGGTGCTGCTTTACTCGGCTGAATGGGTTAAATGCATAGAAAGAATTTCACATTGTTCACACTGTTTACTGTGTTTTGTTCAGTGCCCTAGCAAGTCGCCACGCCCCCCTACACACGCTTCAGCACCCATATGAAAATAGTTCATGACTGATAGTGCCCCCCTATAGTCAGTTAGATGACAGCCCAGTAGGGCCACTCTGACGCCCTGGCTTGTTCACGCATGACAAAAATGGCTACTTTACACCTCTCTGCCTTGCACTGTAAGACTGCTAGGATCCAGCACTCTGGCTAAGGATCAGTGGCTCAGATGATTTGTGGATGACCCCACTCACTCCTCACACTCTCTCTTTTCCCTCCTCCCATCTGGAAAAAGATTCCGTAGCAAACGGGCTTCCACTGCTAGAAGGAACAGTTTCTTTCCTCAGGCTCCTCAACTGAAGTATAAAACTGTAAAACCCAACATATACACACAGCACCCCCCCCCCCCCCTCCACCTGACCTGTATTTATTCTCGCTGTTGTCAATTGCACTGAATGTTGTCTTTTCTTGTCTTGTCTAGTTGTATTGTTGTTCTTGTTCTTTGTCCTGTCTGAACTTGTGGTCTTGTGTTCTGTTCTGTTCTGTTCTGTTCTGTTCTGTTCTGTTATTGTGTTGCACCGTGGTTTTGGAGGCATGTTGTTTTTACTGCGTACTGTGTGTATATGGTATTAATGACAATAAATCACTCATAAACCAAAAGAGGTGCGAGGACCTTTAAAAATAAAACATATTTTAACAGCAGACACATAAGGCATGGGTGGCGAGAGGATATTGTGAAGGACAACCAGCCACTCAAGCAAGAACTCGCACAAACCCCAATGTCAAAATAAAAGCCCCATAAACTGAGACTAAACAGCGGCCTTTTCCATCCACTGGCCTAGACATCACACATACAGGACAAGTATTGTGACAGGTACTGTATTCTAGCAGCAGAGAGTTGTGTGCAATAATGCAGAAACGAGGTATACAGAAATATTAGCAAATATGGTAGCAACAGGACAGAGAACGTACAGTGTAATAAATAGAAGCATATTTGAAGAGTTGTTAAGGGGAGTTTCCGATTCTGGCAGTGGAGGCCCGAATACTACACAACCTTTTTCCAGATGGGAGAAGAGAGTGTATGAGGGGTGAGTGGGGTCATCCACATGTAGAGGATGAAGAGTGTGATGTAAATGTGTGTAATGGGGGGGACCCTGATGATTTTCTCAGCTGTCCTCACTGTCACATTTTGCGATACAGTTCAAACACCAGGCTATGATGAAGCTACAGAGAAAGCTCTCTGTGGATTATATGAGTTGCATCGAGTAAACACTGCTGGAAATGTGTTACAGGCCGCAAAGCAACAATATATTAAGAATGAGAAGATTTGCTTCTATATCCAGTGAATACATTTTGATCCAGAGCAGAATTAAACCTTGGCACGCTTATACTATTATCATCGCTCATTACTGTAATTTCTTTCATTTCCTTCATGTTGATGGCTCCACAATTTACTACAGATTTTAAACCCTGAACCGTATGAGCTCGCAGATAGTAGATGGTTCTATGAGTAGTTAGCTACAGTTTAAAGTTAAACAACTTTAGATGCATTGTGAGCACATATTGCATTTGCAATTGAGGCTCATTTTACACCTCACTGTATGCACACATTGACATTAGTCATCTCTGGATACAATCCGAATCAGTGTGTTCTCTGATGTATGATAAAGTGATGATAATATTTGCTATATAATTTCTCTTTTTGAACAAAAGATAGATGAAGTAAACTATGCTGCTCTGACCTTTGGCAACAAACAGAGGAGAACTGTGCAGAAGAGGACCGATGTGGAAACCACCGTCATTTATGGAGCTCTGCAACACCAAGTGGAGTTATAATTCAAAGCAAAAATAATTTATCTTTGGCAAATGCAAAGCTAATGTCAAATAAAACGGTGTTTAAAAAGTGACTTTATATTTATTTTTGACTTCTGCCTTAACATTTTGAGTCCACTGAATTCAAATAGCTTGTCAACAATTAACCAACAATAAAGTTTTACATTCTGTTAGCTAATTAAAGGTACCGTTTATCTTATTACATTTTTTTTATGTATGCTGCATGTCTTTGTTTTATGCCATTAACTCATGCACTTCCCTAGCATTCATGCACTGTTTATATTATTATATAGCCCTTTATTTAAATTCCATTGATTTGATATATGTGAAACATGTCAAATGAAAATCAAATGAGAAGTAAAAGCTGCAGTTCAATTTCCTATCCTGGGTCAACTGGTGCAAGGCTAGGTCAGATTAGGAGACAGATGAGTCTGTCAGTCTGATTGGATATTTGCTTTTCTAGATAGCATTATTGTTTAGCCTTATGTTTTCACCCTTATGCCTCAGAAACCACAGTGTGAAAATGTAAAAACTCACATAATATTGCATTTTGTACTGTTCTATTATAAAAAAATAAGCTCTCACTGAGTCATTTTATCAAGATTTTGATGTTATAGCAACAAAACATTGTAGATGGAGCACCTGCAGTTTACAGGCCTGCTTCTAGTAAAAATTTTTGCTCTCGCATATAAGATCAATTTGAAACAGGACTAGAAGCACAAATGAGGGGAAAGAGACAGAAATGTGAATGTGAATCTAATGTGTTTATAATAAGACTTCCAAAAAACATCTTAAAATTATGAAAGCATGACTAAACTTTATTATGGGAGGGTGGTGGTGGATTGGGAATGATCTAAGAATTCTTACTTCTCTGTTTCACTCGGCTACATACACTCTAGCTTAGACTTATCAAACTGGGATCCTTTCAGGCCACAGCTCTGCAGCAATTAGCATTTTAGCTCTTTTAATGCTCTGTGAACTGAATTTATAAAAACATTGCTAATTAGCGTGAATATCTAGAACACGCAGGAACACACAAAGACAATAACAATGCATGGATCCATAATGCAAAACAAAGGACAAACCTAATCAATGGGGTGTTATAAGTGAAAGTGCCAATCTGGTCATACATGAACACACCACAGCACACAGTGTGAACAGCAGGAAATACTTCCTCTGCATTTAACCCATTCACCAAGTGAAGCAGG
>JBBPDC010061199.1:0-11011 GCA_037974485.1 Hemigrammopetersius urotaenia
TGAGTGTGTTGGGAGGAGGATGCTGAGGAGAGACTCTGAGTGTGTTGGGAGAAGGATGTTGAGGAGAGACTGAGTGTTTTGGGAGAAGGATGCTGAGGATGGAGTTGCATTGGAAGAGTAGAAAAGGAAGGTCTAGAAGGAAGTTTATGGATGTGGGGAGGGAGGAGATGCAGGCAGTTGGTGTGAAAGAGGAAGATGCAGATGAAGATGCAGAGGAAATGGAGCTGATCTGCTGTGGAAGAACTTCTTCTTCTTCTTCTCTAACAACTTTTACTATCATTATTACTACTGCTATTATTACAACCACTACTAAGACCAAATTCCTGTTCACATTGCGGATAATCACACGAACCCTCAACAACAGTTACAAGGCCTAGAAAGCCCAGCAGCATGTGTACTTCCTGTGGAGACTGAGCTGGCACTTACCCCACCCAGTCCCATAGGGACTATAGAGCATCGTATGTGGTCGCATCACAGCTTGGTACTACAATTTGTCTGTTTCAGATCACAAGACACTTCAGAGGATAGTACAGGCTGCTGAGAAGATCATTGGGGTCTCTCTCTACTCTGTTACAGACATTTACACCACACGCTGCATCCACAAAGCCACAAGCATTGTGTGTGACCCCACTCATTCCTCCCACACCCATAGCGTACGGGCATCTGCTGCCAGAACAAGAAACGGTTCTTCCCTTTGGCCATGAGACTCTTCAATCAGGAGTCCATACCATAAACGGCACCCACACAAAAACACACCACTGTACTGAACCCTTTCATCCTAACACCGCGCACATACCCACTGCACAGCTCTGCAGTGAAAGACTGCCACAATAAATGCCTGTTATTTATTATAAACTACACATTTTCTTTATCCTGTTGTTGCTATTGTTTGCACAATTATTTATTGTTCTCTGCCTCAGTGTGTATTTTTGCACGCACGAATGATTCTGCTGCTAGAGTACAGTATCTGTTATCATACATATTAATTAAAAAGTAGTACTGTAGCTGCTTTTGTTGACTGCACTGTATGTTGCTTTTGTGTTTATACTGTTCTCTTTGGATTCTGTGCATCCCTGTCCTGAAACTATGTAGTCTTGTCGTGTTCTGTTTTCTGTTCTTTGTGTTGCACCAAGGTCCTACAGGAATGCTGTTCCTGTGCTACTACTACCACCATGACTATTATGACTACTACTATTGCTACTTCAACCACCACCATACACTCAGTCACTTCCATCATGTTTGCTATTACAACTACTATTATTTCTACTATTATTACTGCTGCCACTTTTACTACTACTACTGCTAATACTACAGTTTTTACCATTACAATCACTAATCACTATTACTATTTCTATCACCACTACTACTTTTACACTGCAGCTACTGCTATGTTTAATGCTGCCAGTGATACTACTAGGAAGTGCCTTTTCAGATCTCTTAAATAGTAACATTACGGGAGAATGAAAAACATTTGGCTATGTAATGAAAAAAGCAACATATTTGTATACAGTATATGCTGAATATAAGGTTACTTTTTCCGCTTTTTTGGATATTTTTTGATGTATTTGGTATCCTGTTATCGTCAGCCTCTGGTCAAAATGGTAGCACTGTGATCTTTCTTTGATGTCTCTCTTCTACACCTCTCAGTGCTGCACCTCCAGCAGTGAGCATGAACAAGCCACATGGTTTTAAATCTTTGTTTTGATGCTTTGATTTCTAAGCAGTCATTGCAGAATGCACACAGTAGGCAGCTGTATCAGTGGCAATTGGGCTAATAATGTCCCTGTTATAAGATGCTCCCCTCATCTCTAAAAATTAGGGTCCACATAGGTACTTACATTGTTAATGGCTTGGGTGTGTGATTGTAGAAAAAACACTGGATTGATTCAGAACCGTCCCTTTAGCTAAAAGTTCTTATACACATGTCCTTCATACTCACACAACTAATTTACGTAAATGTTTATTTAAACCGCAACCTATTGAATGGATCAGGGAATCAAAACTGGTCTGTATTTGGGACCACAAAGAGTACAATAGTACCACCACTAGAGGTCAGTGTTTTTTCAATAAATTTGTAATGCTCTTTCAAATGGTGCCCTTCTCTACTCCTCTGATTCTGCTTCTCTACGAACAATACTGAGGCATTTAATGTTATCAAAGGAAACATGAATGGAGCGATGAACAAGGAGAGGAATTTAATCTCATAGCCCAAGAAAGTGGAGAGGAGGTATTTTACAGTCTTTCTAGCTAAAAAAAAAAAAAGTCATATAAAAATATCTTTCTAAACTGAGTCAGAAATGTTTGAACAGCTTGAAAGTTGGGAGTCCAGCAGAGCAACCCTTGTACTTGGGGAACAGAAGATGGTTGGACAAAGGTGCTGCAAGTTACTGAGTGCTTTTTACTATAAATATCTATACAGCTTTGCAGCCATTATTAATGTGGTCTATTCTTGAGTTCCCTCTCACTGTTATCCTGGTACAACACACATTCTTACTACAGATTTAAAAACAAGACATTGTGTCCTTAACTGGACATATATAGTCACCTAGCCAAGAAAAACACACTTTATATTACCTTTAATACATTGTGTGTATGTGTGTGCAAACAAATTTGATCTATTGGGAACTATATTTAGGGTTACTGTGTCCATATGATCTGCAATAAGTCTCTATAATTTAATCACTAACTGTTGAAGGAGCCTCATTATGCTAATAAGCTGTTGATTGCTGACTGCCTTGTATTATAAACCATTTCAGTGCAGGAGATACCAACAGTCCTAAAACCTTTTATTCTTCTTTTAGTTAATGTTGGTTGCAACAAGCACATTTTTTTAGGGATTTCATATAGTCTGTACAGACACTAAATCACCAATGAATACTGGCTTTTCAGGTTTTTTTGTATTCCACTGTCCATTTTCAAATCAAATGCCAGGTATGATCATTTATTATATGGATTAATTAACTCTAGTGCAGAATTTCAAGTGTTTTATCTGTTTGCAGTGCATTAGAGACGGCTGTGTCTCATGTGTGTCATCCTGGTGATATAATAATGCTACATAAGCAATGCAGTGGGTTAGTGAAGTAGGCTAGCGCTGTGCGTGTGGGTGAGGGGAGATGACATAATGGCAGTGGACGACGCTCCCTTTCACGTTGTGTAACACTCCATCGGGGTCATAGAGCAGCAGGTTGCTGTCAAATTACTTGGAATTACATACCATACCAAGAGCCAGCAAGGATATTCACAGGATCAGCCTGGTGGGCAGCAGTACATGACATTATACAGGCTGATTTCTAAACTATATACATTACAGTTTTGGCTTCAACTAAAGAGCACTAAAAGGGGGCTTAAAAAAATCAAAATTATGCAGCAACACTAACTCACTCTCTAATGCTTTATAGCATTAGTTCCTTAGTGAAATGATGAAATTTCCACTTGATGACTCAGGATGATAAGAAAGAATTCTCAGGACAGGAAACTGGAATTAATTTGCCTACAGGCTGGAAGCATAGAGCATTATGCAACGCATTATAGAGCTGTTCACAATGCCTCAGAGAGAGAGAGAGAGAGAGAGAGAGAGAAAGAGAAAGAGAGAGAGAGAGGGAGAATGCTAACAGAAACATAAAAAAAGATGGAATTTAAAGGTTTGGGGCTAAATAGATCTGTAAGCAGTATTTAGAATGAATTATGCATGTGGTTTAATTGCATCACCACAATGATCGATGTTCATATTCTCTTTCACTGGATATTGACTACAGCTCTGACTGTCTGCTCTCCAAAAAAGCCATATTAGATTCCAAATCATTTGTGTGTGTGTGTGTGTGTGTGTGTGTGTGTGTGTGTGTGTGTGTGTGTGTGTGTGTGTGTGTGTGTGTGTGTGTTCAAAAGAAATAACAAATAAATGTAAAACACAAGTCAAAACAGTGTAAACCAGGAATATAAAAAACCCCAAACAATCTATCCAGATGTTACAAATTATGAAGAATAAAAAAACATACAATGTCTTTGTAAGGTGTTAGTCTTACACAAGCTTTGAGAACCTTAATAATTATTCTACAACTCAAAGTTATTGAACTGAACCGGAGGGATGGAACACCATTTTCCATAAGATATTCCCTGGTGTGGTGGCGGACAGTGCTGTCTGACACATCAGTGCAAAATGAATCTTACAGTGGGATCCAACTGGGTGGAGATATTGTGACTGCAAAGGTCATAGTACATGATTTATATCATTTTCATACTCATGAAACCTTTCAGTGGTCCCTTGTGTCCTGTGGATGGAGGAGAACACTCATCTGGAAGAGATGGAAGAGACCTGGAAGAGAACACTCCTCTCAGAATAGAGATTTTATCACGGGATGAATATAATCAGTGTGAATAACTTTGTATTGAATTGCAGTTACACTTCCATCTAAGGATGGGCACAAAATATGCCAGAAAAATGCACCCTACAGCAAACAAATATACTGGACCCCTATATTGGAGGGATCAAGCATTCATTCATTCAGAGATTGTGACCCAGACCTTCAACGTCTAACATCAGTGCCTCATAAATGCTCTACAGAATAAACGGACACAAATTCTCTACAATCTTGTGGAAAGCCTTCCAGGAAGAGTGGAAGCTGTTAGAGGTGCAAGGGGCACCAACTTCAAATTAAAGTGTATTTGAATGCAATGTCTTCAAAGTCCCTGTTGGAGTAAAGGTCAAGCGTCCCAATATTTTTGTCCATATAGTGTACCTACATTAGGAAAATAACGTGAAAGGTGACTCATCTGACCAGATCACATTTTTCATATATCCCTGGTCTACTATCTGTGATTTCACACCATCAAGTTCTGCTTGTGTTTTTGTAATGAGGTGTAATTTGTGTATTTGTGGATGGACTGTTCTTGCTCACACAGTCTGATCATGTCCTGCACTGTCATTCTCAGTCACCTAAGGAGCTGCTCTGCTGGTTTTCTTACACACTAATCACACTAATGCATGAGTAACACGCTCACTGAATGTGTCCGTTTTTTTCAAAGCAACTATTTTAAACCAAACGTTGAGCTCAACGGGACGTACTCAGCATCTGTAGAAATTCCACAGAGCAGGGTAGGATGTTAAGAGGGTGGAGGTAGCTCAGTGGGTAGGATACTTGCCTCCGGACCAAGAGCTCATGGGTTTGAATCCTACCTTCAGCAGACCACCACTGTGTCCCTGAGCAAGACCCTTAACCCCAAGTTGCTCCAGGGAGACTGTCCCCTGTAGTTAGGGATTGGAAGTCACTTTGGATAAAAGTGTCTGTTAAATGCCATAAATGTAAATGTTAAGTGCCTAATTATCTCATGCAGTATGTCTGAAAGCATCTGCACTTGTTATGTTCATCCTCATTTCTTCCTATAGTCCCTTTAATGTGTCATTCGTCTGTGTGTTATATGAAATCGTGTTGGAGACATTGAAATGTAACAAAACACTAATGTTAACTCTCTCTGTTGGACTCATGTAAATATAGCAGAGGGATGCAGCGAAGCGTTTCAAATACTGCAAAACTGGCAAAGAGGTTGTGTGGAAAAACATCTATACATAGAACTGGTATAGGATGTGAGTTACTAGAGATCATAAAATCTGTAAATACACAGTTTTACACGTAATCCCTTATGGAGTGTGAAGTGTGTGTGTGTGATTCTGTCTGGTTACTGTGCAGGGGTGACTGAATGAAGCTCCCCTGCTGAGATGTGATTTTACTCTTTCCTGTTTAGATTCAGGGAAGACCAGACCATCTGTCTCTGACTGAGTTTGGCCTCTACACAAGTTCTTTGAGACACACACACACAGAAATAAACACACACACACAGAAACACACACACACACACACACACACACACACACACACACACACACACACACACACACACGTACATACTTCACAGACGCACACATAAACACACACATACTTACACACACACGCTGCCATGTGCATTTTACAGACTGCCAGTTAGGTGTCCTGATAACCTACTACTAAAGATGACTAATGTGGCCATGGCATATAAGGTAAAAGATGGTGAGAGGGGGAGGAGGAGGAGGAGAAAGAGTGGGAGAGACAGAGAAAGAGAGAGAGAGAGAAAGAGAGAGAGAGAGAGAAAGAGAGTGTGAGAGAGAGAAAGAGAGTGTGTGTGAGAGAGAGAGAGAGAGAGCGAGAGAGAGAGAGAGGTGGGTGGGAAAAGCTGACAAAGGAAATAAATAAAGCCAGTTACATAATCCATTCCCTAGACTTCGCATTCGCATAAAAATGGAACAAATTGTACCAAAACCAACACTGGAGCGACATTACATCCGAGATACTAAATATATCATCATTAACCCAGCAGGATTCTAATCTACTGTCATGGATGTGACTGCACAGGAGAGAGGAAGTGTTAGATTTAGCCGCAGTGTGAGATGCTCAGAGAGTAGCTAAAGTAATATTTATTGCTAAGATAATTGAAATTTATTCTGATTTTTTTAGTAATTTGTTTACTCCATCTGTACATGTATTTTCGCTCTACTGATCCATGCCACATCCGACTGGAGGAATCAAGCCAGTGTGATAGCAGGGAAAGGGAGGGGGTTTAGTGTTACACAATGTGTTGTTAGTGAGGGCATAAACACATTTGCTCACAAAGCTTCTTACTGCATTACACATTTACTAGATATTCTATATTTATACATTCCTGAAGCCTAAGTATAGAAGCTATATTAGAATGACACAAAAACACATATTCACATTATGAACTGCACATGCTGTGGCAGTAATATACTATTAAAGGTGATGTACTATGAAATTTAAAAATTATTATTATTATTATTATTATTATTATTATTATTATTATTATTATTATTATTATTATTATTATTGTTATTTATTGTTGGAGTATACAGATTTGGCTACATCCTTGGTAGCCATCCTATTGACTTAGTTATGCAACAATGGCAATGTTATATAGGCTTGAAAATGTTATTAAAATGCAATATAATGTCTGTTTATTTTATAATTTATATAGAAAGAGAGAAAGAGAGAGAGAGAGAGAGAGAGAGAGATTTCAAAGTAGTCAATCTAAGATGTAAAGTGTTTTTTTTTTTTTTTCTTTCAGTTCCAAGACGCTTTTAATGTGCTCGCCCGTTTTCAGAAAAGTCCAGAACTCTAGTTTTGATTGGCTCATAATTTGCGCTCAGAATTAGTAACCGAAACTATCAACCAATCCTCACCAGCCAATCCCAGAATGCTCCCTTTGGGCGTCTTGACTTTTAACCAATCACCGTAAGCAAGGGCGGGTCTTGTCGGAAAACAGGTGTGGAAAAAAAATACATCGCCAACTAATTGTCAGCTCTGATTGGACGGCTGAGCCGTATAAAAAGCTGCAGTCCCGTAAGTCTTCCTAGACAGCTGGCGCTGATACCGTGCACGTCCATGCAGATCTGAGGAACACGTGAACGCACGTGAATTTCGTATAATTTAGGCCTCCACACGCCTCCCCCTGCCCTGCCCGATATGAAGGAGCGCAGGGTGAGCCAGCCTCTGGTGGTCCGCTGCAAACTGGTCCTGGTGGGAGACGTTCAGTGTGGGAAAACAGCAATGCTGCAAGTGCTGGCTAAGGACTGTTATCCAGAGGTAAAGACACTTCTGTTCCTCAGAATTTCACCCATTCATCTTAAGCAGAGTGTGTTTTCTCATTATTATTATTATTATTATTATTATTATTATTGTTGTTGTTGTTGTTGTGTTAGATTAATTTGTACTTGCACAAGCTGGCTTTACGAGACACGACTGTGATTTTTGCAATAGTTTTTTTTTCCTCAAAGAAACCGGATACACGTGAATTTGCAGCATGCATGAAAACTGTAATCCCTGCACGTGCTGATGGAAAGCAGCAGGCAAAGATACAAACAAACAAATAAGCAAACAATCAAAACAAAGCAAGGATGATACATAAGCTAGAATGCCACAGGAGAAAGAGAGAGAATGAGACGGAGACAGAGAGGGAACTGACTTTGCTCTTGTCCACAGACGTACGTCCCCACCGTGTTTGAAAACTACACAGCCGGCCTGGACCTGGAGGACCAGCGTGTGGAGCTCAGTCTGTGGGACACGTCAGGTGAGAAATCTTTACCCCTAGTAATGTGTTGCTGTTTCTCAACACTCGTAGCCCTAATAAGCTAAGAAAGATTATATTGGCTATATATAGACATTCTTATCTTCTTATCTGCCCAATATCAACAGAAAATGTGACAAAATCAGCCTAAATAGCATCCAGACACTGTGTGATGTTATATGATGTATGTTTGTATTTGAGTTTTTTGAGGTATGATAGTATGACTAGCTACTTTAAATGCACTACTTTAAATCTATTTAACTGTATTATTATTATTATTATTATTATTATTATTATTATTACTAGTAGCCTATTAGTATTATTAGCAGCAGTAGTAGTTGTAGTATTTGTGTTAGTACTAGTATTAGTATTATATTTGGCACCAGTTTGCCCAATATTGACATAAAACACTGGATTGGATACTAAAAGCCAAAAAAATCCAGCCTAAATAGCATCCATACACTGTGTGATGCCATGTTGTATTTCCTCATGTGTCTTTTTTAGTGTGATAGCTTACTTGAAATGCAAATTTATGAAACAATTTACTTTAAAGCTTATTATTGTAATATTAATCATAGTAATAATAAGTGCTGCTGCTTTTATAGTAATTCTTGTATATTAATATAAGGTAGTTGAGGTAGCATGGTCATCAGTCTTACAAGTATTCTACTAGAATTTAATAGATTCTTGCAAAAATGTAGACCAGGCTTAATGATAAGCACTTGTTTAAATGATATCCACTGAACAAATGCAACAGGTGTGAATGATCTAAATAGGCATTACAAGAGCTTAGTGCACCCACTAAACAGGCTTATTTCAGTTCAGGGAATGAGGGGAGTGGTATGAAGTCAGTATTTATACATAATATACATTATAGTTTATATAATTATTAGGGCTGTCAGTAGATTAAAAAATTTAATCACTATAATTGTCATGTTTGCCCTAGTTAACTCGCGAATAATCGCACCTTTAAGTCTGTCCTAAACATACTGTTTATAATACTTATCAACATAGAGGTAGACAAATATATTTGCTTTGTGCAGATTTATGTTTATTAATGATAGTCAATACTGCCAACAACTTTTTTTTTTCAATAAATAATCTTGCATATATGTATATTAATGCTGGCCAACGATTAAAATTTGAATCACGATTAATCGTATGGTTTTCTGCGATTAATCGCATTGTTGTATGCAAAATTAAATCATTATTTCAAAACTAATGTCTTGCACACCTTTCTTTTTAAAGTACTGCTATATAAGCGGAATAACATTTGGTTAGCAAACACTTTAAACAAATAAGGGGCTTTTTAACAGCAGTGTTTCCTTTAACACAGTGACAGTTCAAATATTTCTCTAAATCTGAACTTAAACGTTAATGGAATCAAATCAAATATAAAACCAAAGCTGTTTGTCACTGTAGGGCATTCATATTTGATCTAGTTTATTATTGAAAAACAAGTTCCCCTCAAGAGTCCAGAGCATGAGGGGCGGAGCCATTATAGCAGCTGCAAAGAGGGACCAATTCCATATGAAAGTATCTGTATCTGAATGCAGTGTCGTTAAAATCACATTTGGTGTAATGGTCAGGCGTCTTATATGGACAAAAGTAATGGGAGCGCTGTACGTGTAAGCTGGTTTTCGCAGGGGTCAGGCGTCCCATTACTTTTGTCCATATAAGAAGCCTGACCATTACACTAAATGTAACTGTAATGACACTACATTCAAATACATAGACTTTCATATGGAGTTGGTCCCTTTTTGCAGCTGCTATGATGGCTCCGCCCCTCATGCTCTGGACTCTGAGGGGAACTTGTTTTTCAGTAATAAAATGTGAATGTCCTGCAGTGACAAATAGCTTTGGTTTTATATTTTTATTTGATTACATTAATGTTTATGTTACTTCGGGGAAGGACCGAACTTTCAAAATAAAAGGATTTTTAAAAACCTGCGTAAACGTGCCACAAAATCATTGCCAACGTTAAGTAAATAATGCGTTGATGCAATAATAACGTGTTAACTTTCCCAGCCCTAATACTTATACATTAATAACTCCTTAAAAGTCAATACTGTACCTAAATTAAATTATATTCATAAATTATATTTACTAATATATAGAATGGTGTAATTTTACAAATATAGGTTATCTAGTGATGAGGAACTGGGGTGTGGGCTCGCACATGGGGTTCAAGAGGTTTACTGTATACATCTGTTTGTGTGTGTTTGTGCGCGCGTGTGTGTGATTTCCTTGATGACTGATAGCAGGGCAGTAGGTCAGTTGTGTTCTCTAAGGAATCGGCTCTGTCCCCAAGCAGAGATTAGAGAACTGAGCACCTGAGGCGTGGGTCTCAGCTCACGTTAGCCGTGTGAAGAGTAAAGAGAGGCCTACAGGGGAGGGTGCAGGTTCAGTACAGCAGGCTAGCAGAGACAGGCCCACAGCACCTGAGACCCGTCTCTGAGTGAAAAACACAGAGGAAAAGGAGCAATCTTAGTTTCATAGCAGTTACACAGTAATTTGTTGTAATTAATCACTTCTTCCATGATTAACTGAATAATAAGTTAAATGAAGCTGTTATATTTATATTTGACAGTGTCTGTTCCAAAGGGCAATATATATATATATATATATTTACTTAATCAGTATAAATGATTTGAGAGAATAATGTAGGTGTAACTGCTCTGAGATAATAACAGATATTTGGTGTAATTAAAGTTGCCAAGTCCCTGTGCTGCTGTTTATTTCTAATAATAGCATGAGACAGCAACATGCTTGTCCCATACTATTATCATGCTGTTATTTCTGATTAGAGGATATTTCTAGAGTGGGTAGGCTGTGTGTGTGTGTGTGTGTGTGTGTGTGTGTGTGTGTGTGTGTGTGTGTGTGTGTGTGTGTGTGTGTGTGT